>KK121355.1:151203-189914 GCA_000611955.2 Stegodyphus mimosarum | reverse complement strand
TTTTTTAATTTTTTTTTTTTTTTTTTTTTTTTTTTTTTTTTTTTTTGCATATTTAAACGGAATCTTTTATTTGCCATGGAGATAGATTCTGAGCAGTTTCTTTGACTTTCAAATGATTTCATTTAGTCATAATTTAGAAAAATACAAGCCTTTGCATTTTTATAAAAGAAGTTTGGTAGATATTGATCCAAGTCCAAAAGCATAAGGAATCTTACAGGAAGTGTAAAACAAATTATAACTATTCCGCTGACATTAAATTTAATCAGGAAAATATTTCCTAATTTAAAATCAAATCTTCAAAATCTACTAAAGTATTACTGCTGAGATATGTGATTTCATACGTGTCTAAAAAATAGGCATAAAATAAGGAGTAATATACCCAATTATCCAAAATATTTCGCATCAGCATCAACGCTCTTCTCTTATGCAGTCACCAAAGTAAATCTGGAAGATTCCAATAATGTGAAAGCTGTAAATTTTAACCCATTTTTTAAGGCAGTGAAATCATTTTCTTTCTGAATTAATGAGATGTGCATTTGGACATAACTTCAAGTGATAAGCCATTATATTTGTTGATAGTGGACTATTTACAATCAATTTCTTACAAATTTGTTGCAATCGTTTCTGCCTTCACGATATCATGTTATCGTTTCATAATGCTATGACTACGCCTGAAGAAAGAATGATTATTATTAATTATTCGTTTTCCTCGAGATCCAACATTCAGTAGATTATCTATACTTCTTGATCCATCATCCAACAATTCGCCTTTAATGACTGACTACCAGTTATCCTATTGATTCTAAAACTGATTATTGAACAAAATACTTTAGATTATCATACAGATTTATAGTAAGATTACAGCATGATTTATAATTATTTCTCCTGTCTTCTTGCTTCGATTTGCCACTTTCTTCTTGAAAAAGAAACTTTTGGGAGGTAAAATCCTTTAGTTTCTTCTGTTAATTTGTAAGACATTCTTAATCGAACTTTCTTATTTTTCAACGGTTGCAAAACATTGAAGTATAATTGAATAGTGATAATTTAACTCATTGGTCCACAACGAAGGCGGTACTTGCCCCCAGATGGGAGTGGAAGGATGCTGAGGGGGCGATGAACTTGTTTTGGGCGGCGAGCATATTTTGGCTGGTAGGGAGCGATGAACATGTTTTGGCATTCGAACTTAATTAAAAACTCCTCCAAAAATTTATTAAATCTATTATCCGATTTACACCATTTGTACCAACAATAAAATGAACTTACTCGAGGGCTTCCCTCTGGAATTCTAAGAACGGTCAGATGAATCTGCAAAAAATTCATCCTGACAAACAAAATAAAGATTTGTTCCTGAACATCAAAACCAAGTTTCTGAAGGCACCGTCTATTTCAGGGTTATTAGCAACCTCATAAAAAATCGACAATGGTTTGATAGCCTCTTAAAATATATCAAAGTTGATTACTAAATCGGGAAAAGCTCATACCACAGGCGAAGAGTTGATATTGCCGTTTGTCAAGGAAGTTTTAGAAATGGTTTTACACCATCTAGTCGCATCCAATGTTAAAAAAATGGCCTATTAAGCAATGATACAGTGCAACGACGAAGTGATGACATGGCGGAAGATGTTGAAGCTTCGTTATGCAAACTTTTGATACCCACCGAATTTTCTCTTCAGGTTGACGAATCAAGCTTCCCAGCTACTAATGAGGCTTTACTGTTAGCGTATGTCCGGTTTGTGAAGGGAGGGAAAATTATTCAAGAGATGCTGTTTGCAAAAATTTTGATAGCAGATACTAAAGGTGAATCTATTTTTAATACTCACAAAGATTATTTTAATGAGAAAAATATTTCTCTTGAGAACATTATGTCTGTTGCCACCGATGGAGATCTTGCAATGGTAGGTCGTCATCATGGGTTCATCGCCCTTTTGAGGAAAGGGGTACCAAGTATTTTAGCTGTTCACTGCCTGATTCATAGACAGCAATTAGTTGCAGAAAATCTCAACTACCACCTACATCAGTCATTACAATATGCCATTTCTACTGTGAATAAAATGCGAAGTAATGCTCTCAAAGATCGATTATTCGGGCAGCTGTGTAAAGACAATGATGAAGAATCCAGTCGCTTGCTTCTACACATCGAGGTTCGCTGGTTTTCCAAAGGCGCTTGCCTTAATAAGTTCTGGAATCTTTCCGACTCTGTGCTTGAGTTCATCGAAGCGAAAAATCTAACTCTGAAAGACAAATTACTACAATTTAAGATGGATGTTGCTTACATGGCAGATTTATTTGCAAAATTCATTGGAATTAATTTGCACTTCAAGGCGAAGAGCTCAATTTAGATTACAACAAAATCTGTTATTTCTGCCTTCCTAAAAGCAAACTCACTTTGTCGAAGCAGAATTTTGGTCGCAACGAGTTCAACCAGTTCCCAATGTTCTCTGATCTGCATAAGAGTAGTGAAGCCCGTTCGATGAAACACGTGTTTACTGTCAACACCTTTAGTCTTTGCACAAGAACTCTTCCTAGCGGTTTAAGAATATTTTGTTCCTGAAAGTCCCTCAGTGAGTCATGAAACCTTTTATGAATATTGAGATAGCAGAGGTTCAGGTTCAGGAGGAACTGGTCGAATTTTCAACTAATGAAACTGAAAATCAGCTTCCAGAATGCTGACCGTCTCACAGAATTTTGGCCTCAAAGTAACATCAGTCGCCTCCACCCAGAATTGTGGACTGTCATCAAAATTTTTTTTAATTGCTTTCCCTTCTTTCTACCTTATCGAGCGACGAATCAGTGTTGTGACTGATCTAATGTGACCGGAGTTTTGAACTTTTCAAAAAATACATTATTCGGTGCGAATTATCTCATTTTCAGATACCTCTAGTTTCGTCTTTTCAAATACTGTGCCTTGTTGCTGCAGAAATATGGTAGAGTATTTCAGTTGCGACTGAATGACTAGCATAACTGTCAGCGAACGCAGTACCAGAAACACCTCTAACAATAACTCGGAATACAAAAGTGCGTGTGGAAGATAAAGAGGATCCGATTTGTGCAGTGCCAAAATTAGATGACTTTAAAGTCTTTGGGGAGTTACAGCCTGACCACTTGATAAAACCAGTCTTTCTGCACCCATAGTATGCTTAAGGAGGCTGATTTTTCCTGTCTTTACTACTCACCACGATATGAAAACGTTTTACTAGTTCTCTGTGCATCACATGTTCGATTTTCTACATTGGGCTTTAATGGATTATTCGCTTTGAAAGAATAGTGCTTTATACCAGTAGGGTCTTATACCACTTGATTTTGAAGTTCATATTTTAAACACGTACAGCTTCGTAATCATCCAGTTTCTGTGCTAATTCTGATGAACTCTTTATTTTTGTCCACAGGTCAACAAAATGCTCCTGACATCATTACTGACTCTTCTTTTAAGCTGATCTGTAAGTACCACAGTTGAGTGATTCAAAGCCTGTAACATCGATGTTATGCAGCCACACCTCCAGGTAATTGCTTTTTTCATAATCAAGGTCTTTCCATAAGGTCCCAGGCCGTCTCTGGTGTGATAAGTGTGATTCGAAATGATTCAACATTTAATTTGAATATTTGGAGCAGAATATTATCTAAGTACGAGTAATTTTCGAATTTGTCTTTTAATTCTCATCAAATAATTCGCGAAATGTCTGTAGACAGAAAGGGTAGGAGGTGAATGATGTAATCTTTATCTTTTACATTAACGTTCTCACGTTGCCTTTCAAACATTTGTAGGTAGGTTGCAATGTCGGAAGTTTCTGTAAATTTAGGAATTATTTGTTGAATATTTATTTCAATGGTTGTATTTGAAGTAAAGGCGCCATAGTTAGGGTTTGAGTCAACAAAGATTATTCAAAATCAGCAAAGATTCAGCAAAGATTCCAGTTTTAATTTTAAATGTTCCAACTCTTACAACAGTCCTGTTCTTTTCTTTGGCGGCTTTCTAGGTTCTTATTTTCGCATTCTATATGTTTTCTAGAGGTCCGGTAACGCAATATGTTGTCTAGAGGTCCGGTATCGCGCAGCCGCACTACAAGTCCGGGGTGCGTAATGGCAAACCGCACATTGAGTTGATCAATGTTAACGAATTTCGCTTACTGCGCATGATCAGTAGCGTACCGTTGGCGTGGGAGAAAATACTGGCGAATAAAAATAAACAACTCTACACAAGCCTGTTCGTCATGTAGACCTTAGCGACTCTTTACGATTGCAATACTATGGACACTTTTTTTGTGCTTATTGCACTCGCTTCTGTTTCATTTCATTTTGGTTTATTTTGTTCATAAGCATTACATTTAATATCAGTTATTTGTAATAATTTCTTTGGCTATAATTCAGTAACTTAAACTAGATATATTCTTTATGTTGTTAAAGTATTAATGAATGGAACGCGTGGTAAATAATCGATTGCTTTTATTCCTCAGAAGTACAATTAATAAACAACATCATGTAATGTTTCCTGTTTTGTAATCCTTCTTAAACGAAAATTTGGGGAGTTAACAATTGATATTTACACCTAAGTAATGAAGCAAGGTACATCCTAACAAGTTTTAAAAGCCCGAATTGTTCACGTCCAGATAACAGAACATCAACCATGTACCATATCTATCTCCTTTTAAAATTACGCCAAAGTCATAATTGCGCCAAATTCTCTTCTGGGCATGCGCAGTGTGCGTAATTCGTTTAACATTGTTCAACTAAATGTGCGGTCTGCCATTATGCGTCCGGGGTTAGATCCTTGGGTTGGGCAAGGTTGACTCAGCCTTTCATCCCTTGACTGGATCTATAAAATGAGTACCAAGTTCGCTTGGGGGCTTAATACCGGGGATCGTGCGACAGGCTGACCACTTGTCCAGGCAAAGATGCACAAGCATCTCGGAGCTCACGGTTTAGAAAGCAGATATCAGGGCACTGCCGGCGATGGTTCTGAATGGGCTGTTTGTGTCGCTGATTTAAGTTTTTATATTTTGTCTAGTTTCGATTAGAGTTTCTAGAAGATTCTTGTGAAAACTTCATCATAAGCGTCAAATTTAACTATAAGAACTTTAAAGTCTTACATGGTTTCGTTCACTTCCAAACCCAGTTAGAGTTTTTAAAACTTCTTTTCGGGCTCTGGGAGGGTAAGTCATAATTAATAATTATACGAGGGATCGGGGAGAAAAGGAATGATGAACTTGAATTGCTATTGCTCTTTTTGATTTCATTTACATTAAAATATGCTTACGCTTACGCTGTTTTCAAATCAATAATAATAACTATACCTTTAAGTGAAATGTTTATACCATTGATATACAACATTTATAAATGCAAACAATGTTACTTTCACAGTTATCGCTTAAAACTCTTGATAAAAAATTAAAGTTTAAAATTATCCTATCTTAATTTTATAACTATCATAAAATACCCTTATAAATTCAAACTGTATTCAGAAAAATTATTAATCACACAGTATTTTGCTCAAATATTAGTAAACTACTTATCAAAACATGAACAAATGCCTTATCATAAGCTTTTATTTAAACTGAGTTTTTCTAATTTTAATCTTAACAAAACATTAAGCCTTGCTCACAACAGTGACTCTTTCACTTCAGTTAAATATTCATCGTATTTCATTCATAGTTATTTTCCTTCCTTTTAAGAAGTATGTTTTAAAACATTAAAGCAAATAAAATAATAATATTTTATTATTAAACACAAAATACATTCTCTCAAAGTGTTCTTCAAAAAGATAAATCAATAAATTCAACATTTTTATTTTACTTAGATTGCAACACTTATTCAATGTTCAAAAGTATTCAAAGGAAACGAATAAAAAGATTTGATGAGAAAACTTCATGAACCATTTTAATCTAGAATTTCGCGAGTGGGAAGAAAACCATCTGCTGCTCTTACTGAGAATCGAAACTAACATATTCTAATCAATATTATCAGTGGAAACAATTAAAAATTTTGTCATTATGCATTCATTTGACTAATAGAAACCATTATTTAATTTAATATGCACATAAAAACATTTTAAAATAAAAAAATAACCAAAGTTTAACAGTAACTTTCATGTTAAGAAAGCTGTTGGCTCTCGTCTAATGCTTTCATATAGTATCTATATAAATCTGATTTCAATAAGGAATTTACATTTGCGTTTTGGAGAAGTTTATAACAAATAATAAATTTAAAGAGTATTTAAAACTCATATTAAACAGTAATTTAAAAGAAACTTATTTTTTTTATTCTTTTGAAAGTAGTTCACTTTCCGTTCGATATGCTAATAGCACGACAAGATATTTTACATTAACATTTGGTTTTTAAAATTATTTTGACCAGCAGTCCACGCACAAAAAGAGAGTGAGTTGATATTCAGCAATCAAAGCTTAAATTCGACGGTAAGGGATTTTTTAAAGCCAAACAGAAATTCTCACCATTTTGTAACCGTTTTTCTATAAACACAAACGCCGACTGTCTCTTAAAGTATTTATTAACAGAGCACAACAGCAGAGAAAAGGTTGAAAAGAAAATATATATCAAAACACAACATAGACCAAAACGGAGCACCTAACAATTAGGAATAAACATTCTAGTCACGGAGGCATAATATTGGAGATTCTGTCCTCATAGCAGCTGGAGGTCTATTGGCTGTAAGTTGTTCTCTTCGCCACTAGATGACGACATGATAAAATAGTTCGGCTACAATATTGTAGCCTTGGCTACTAATATTCAAACTAAATTATAATTAGGAACAGAAAAAATTACAAACAAATAGCTAAGTTTATTGCTTTCATTTTTCAACTACCAAAATGAGCTGCTACTAGAATAACAAGATTCGAAAACCGAAGTAAGTAAGAATCATTAGTCGTTGCCATTCAGCGTAAAAGAAATATAAATATAAATATGAACTACTTCTTGCCATTCTCCATTAAAGAAATCTAAATATGAATATTAACAAAATGTTAAAGTCAATTTTATGAAACAATTAAACACATGCAAAAACATAAAATGCTTGATATTAAAAACAATTATTACTCATGCAATAACTGGGCCACTACAATACCATTTTGTTGCTTTTCTGTCTACCGCAGTAATGAACTTTTTAGAATATATCATTAATATTTTTTTAAATGAAGCTCAAATTACTTACGTTGTATATTTTATATTTCATATAAATCAATTAAAACATCAAGATACTGTGAGAATGAAATTCTTTATCACTTTACGTGACCTAAATACTAGTATAAAATAACTTAAAAAGGGCACATCAATGCAATTTTGCAGTATGATTCGTTCATATCGTGGTAAGAGGAGTTCATGTTTTTTCTGAATTCAGTGAGCTTTTCTTGCTTGAATCGTAAATCTTAAAGCGATTTCTAAATTTGCATCATCTCTTATATTTAATTTATTATTAAACTATTTTAAATTGAAAAGTGTTTAATTTAACTATAAGAGAAATAGCTTAACTGCAGTAAAACGTTCTGTGATACAGAGGGAAATTCTGAAGAGATACAGAGTAACATTTTTCACAATTGCCTTAATCGCCATTAATACACGAAATGGGAAACTTTAATTTAACTTAATACTATATTAATATGCATAATTCTGCATTCGAGATTCGAACAAAACAGGGTTTATTACTGTGTGATATTTATAAAAGTAATTTCGTTTCTTTACCCCAATGACTTTCCAAAGTGGGAAACTTCATCAAGACAAAGCAGCCAGTCATATTTCTAAAAGTACCATCACATATCTTGAAAAAATTAAGACTGATACAATTATTGCATATATATCTTTTCAACGCATTCCTGGGAAGTTTCCTAATGTACCTTTGCTCTCTTGAAAAGAGATTTTTCTAAGCGCAAACCGAACATAATTGACGGATTCTGGGAAGTAGTGGAAGAGGAATGAAAATCCCAAGAAAGTTTTACGAAAAGCCCTTTTTTGTTTCATGAATCTTACGAATCAGATTTAAGTCCAGGAAACGGGCTATCAAACTGAACGTTAAAGCAAATCGTTTTTACGTGTTAAAAAATTAATTCCAAAAAAAAAAAAAAATCTGAAAGATTTCAGATTTTAAATTACGTCCAAAGGCGCGTTTTTTTAACGTTTCGTGTGCTACCTTTTTTTATTAAATATCATGTACTACGTACTCAAACCATAAAATTCAGTTCAAAATCAATATCGCAAAATCATTTTAAAATGAACATATCTTTAGAATTTCCGTAAGTCTCGTGCGCTGGAGATAAAAATGTTTTTTTTTTTTCGTACAGTGTTGCCATTGCTCGCTTTGAAATCATTTAGTTTGTTAATCAGAAATTCGTTGAAATGTTACAAAACATAAAATCGATAATAAAGCAAATTTCAAATTCAAAATTAGGGCTTCCAGATGCCCATATTCGCAGTAGGATTACGTCATTCAAAATTCGATGGCTCTAGGTTTTATCACAATGCGAGAAACATGCATACATTTATGCAGATTTTTAATTTTTTAAAATTTAATGCAGAGCGATAACATTTAGTGGCAACAATTTGAAAAGTGAATCGGGCATTCAAAGTGAATCGACGCAAAATCGCAAAACGAAAGTAATAGTCCTTCGGGACTAAATCCCTTTGGACTAAATATTAATTAAACGGCCTCGAATTTGTCTAAAAATGTATAAATATCCTATGCGCTTTCCCTTGGGTATTTTCCCCCCTAGCTTTGTACATGATTCAGAAAATTTTCTGATTTAAGGTGACAGTATAATATTGTTACGAATTTGTATTTCGTTAGACATTTTTAGTAGAATTATAATTAAAATTTTTCTACTTCCGCGTGCAAGGCAGCGCGAGATATATTTTAAGAGAAAACTATGTCGGAAAAGTAAATTTACAGGAGCACGTGCATTTAACATTGAATAAATATGTATCTCTTTAATTTGTATTGAAATTGAATAAATGTAATTGACCACTGTATTAGCTGTAAAGGTAATTACGTCCTCCTTTTGCTTCCCAAAAATCTCAAGAAGCAGAATTTACTAGAAAGATCTCGCGCAGCTTGTTAAAAACTGTTCAAGGCCAAAGAAAGAGCGTCTCACTTCATTTGTTTAGTTAGTTGATTAGTTACTGTTGTTACTATGTTATTCCGCGTGAACTGAGATAAATCGGATTAGCTTTCTCTTTAAATGCACTGTGCATTCAATCTATTACGAAATCCGTACGCACGCAACAATATGCATGTACAAATAGAAATATATTAAAAAAATATTACTGAAATAAATACAAAAAAAAAGTAAGAAAAATATTATTGAAATTTGAGCGTTCTTTGAAATACATAATATAATAATAGTGTGTCATTATGTCTGCTAATTAATGTACTGTTTTTACCATTTAACCCAGAAATAATATACACAGTATACTTTTCTCTTCAGATTTTGAAACGATAAAATTAGCACAAGAAAAAGGGAGGCGGAGAATATACGAATAAATACGGTATTTTAGAAAGATATGCGAAGACACTGCTTCCACATGACGATGAAATGAAATTATGATGTCAAACTGTTCTCATTGATGGCAGCACTGAACACCGAAATTTCGAAACAAAAGAAGAGATTCGCAATTTTAGTTTAGTGGTGCCATCTATGAGGGAATTTAATACCTTATTTTTATATGATACAGTTGCATATAATGTTATTATTTTTATCTCATTTGCGTCGAAATAAAATCTTAAAGGACCTCAAATAGCTGTTTTAAAATTTCCTTTCTGAATTTGTGTGTTTAGTAATTTAAATAAAAAGAAAATAATTGTGGACTTTTTAAAATAATACTAGTACAATATTTTTAAAAAGCAAATTTGTACTGGTTGTTTTCCAAAGCTACTTGTGTTAATCCAACGTTCCTGTTGCTCTTATTATCAAAGCTTTTCCATCATTTCCTACGGCTCATTACCATTTAGACGCTAGTGTGCAATTTAGCTCTCATTTCTACCTGCCAAATTCCATTACCAGCTCAAAAAGCTGTAATTCTCTCTTCGCTTATCGATGGCGCGCTTATTTCGCATTTAACCGTCAATGGTATAGAACAACTGCACTGGTTGTAAGCCTGATCAATTCATCATGGTCAATGGTGAACGGTCATGCTTCGTGACGAAAATAAATGAAAAAGGTAGTACTTCCTTTTATAAATTTTAGAATGATAGAATATGCAGTTATTTAATGTTAGATTATTAACAGAATCTCAAATACTCTGACATTCTCAAATGTTTGTGAATTTGCATTCGAAAACCTTTTTCTGAACTTGATTCACTAATTTTTTCAGCATGTTTTGCTGTCCTTACTTTCTATTGAATATCAAGTCAATAAATGTTGTTTCATGCAGAAAATTTTATAAATTGCTTCGTTACATGTAAGGTAAAAACTTCAGAAAAATGTTTTCCACCTCTTTCTATCCGCAAATGTGAGTATTTTTACCTTTGAAAGATACGTAACAAAATATGCCGCACAATTATTCAAAAGTGATAAATTAAATTAATTAGCAAATAAATTTTTTGAATACGTAATAAATCTTTTCTTGACATGTAATATTATTTGATGCTTCAAATAACGGTACCATCTGCGGAAATGAGTCGATAGTCTTCCCAGCCAGCTGATTAATCATATGGACTAACTATACTATTAGGTGGAAAAAAAGTCAATGAAATTAATTTAAAATTTACAGCTAACCAACTCTTGACACAATGCGGCTTATCCTCGAGATAAAATTGCAGCATAAATTGCTTGTAAATACATTTTCTGCATTTCTTAAGATCCCGGTAAACTGCTTATCAAAAAATAATTTTGCAAATAGCATAATTCCTTCTTTCAGTCCTTTACACTTTTTGTAATAAAATTAAACATATCTGCTTTTTAAAGGTAAAAACGCAACCCTTCCCTACCCCATAAACCGACGTTTTCCATTTTAGTTTTTTGAATGAAGCAAAATTCACTTTCCAAAGCATGTGTTTTAATTTTGTTAAGTTTTTTTCCCTTAAATTTAAGTATACTCTATACTTATAATTGCCTGGTTTACTACTGAAAATGACGTCTCTGTGATTAACCCAAGATCACAGTTAATTCAAAAGCAGCTGAAAAAAAACGCAGAAAAATGAAATAGCAGATATTATAATTAATAGAAAATATTATTAATAATTTAGTAGTATTTTAAGCAGTTTCATTAAGACTATAAATTCAAATGATTACGTAACTTCTCTCCCGGAAGTGGTCAACCAACAAGCCAATTAATTCACTCCTGGAAAATACAGATTAAATGTATAATGTTTTGTTAAAATGAATAATAGAAACCTTCAATTCAAAATTAAATACAAAGAATACAAAAAAAAAATACAAAAAAGTGCAATTACTTCAATACAAAAAAAATGAAAAATAAATTTAAAAATTAGAATTTAGAATAAATTAGGATAATCAGGTGCATTTTAAAATGCTAAATGGTTACAAGAATTTACTATTTAGAATTTAAAACACATATATTCGCATAATATATGAATATTTCCTTTGTACAACTTTGCGTTAATTTTTAATTGGAATGCACAATTAATTTTTTGTGTGACAGATGTTTTTATAATTTTATAAATAGAAATTCCTAAATTATCTGTATATATCTTTGAAATTTAAATCGTAGGAAATTTAAATGGATAGTAGATAAGAGATAAAATGTAAGGAATTATAGAATTAATCCAAAAATGCAAGCTTTTGAAAATACTTCCCTCGAATCGGAATTAGTTCCCTTTCACGTGCGAAGATGGCAGCACCTACAACTCATGATTACGGAACAAATGGAAATGGATTTCTCAGGGCTTCGAACCGTTATTTTTTTCCTTCCGGTTTTGGGTTTCGGCTCAAGTTAAAAAAAATATCGGGTCAGTTCCGGTTTTCGTTCCGACCAAAATAACGGTTTCGGTTCAGATTTAAATTAATAATTGTTTGCGTGTATATTTTTACATGTAACAAAACAAATTTTATATAAACAAAAAATGCAATGCTATCACAATTTAAAATTTTTTTCTTAATTGTGCACTATGTAAATTGATACAATTAAATAAATTGTACAATTCAAGTGGCAATCAGAAACCAGCGAGCATTGGCATTGTTGTCTCTCTTGAATTGCATATGACAGTTTCGTTCATGATTGTAATGATTACGTGTATCCTCGAGGCTTAGCGCTTGCCGCTCACTATATGCACTAGGCCTAGCAATAATTATATAAAAATATGTTTATTTATTTATTTAGCATATGAAAATTGCCTCTAATTATTAATATAAATTCCAGCATGATTTCACTGAGATTACTTCTGTTGTCTCAGAGAATAAATTTCAAACTTGAAAATCCTCTTTCAACGCTAACTTGTGTAGCCGGAGCTGCCAAAGCCTTATACAAGTGCGAATAAATAGTTTTATCCTCTTTCCAAAAATCTAAAACATTATATTTTGTATCGAGTCTTCGCACATTAACAAAATTATTTAAAATAAACTTAGTGTCAATCTCGGTAGACGTAGGAGATCTAGATTTTATAGCCAATTCTTTCCCTTTCAAAAAACTCTCTAAATCATCTACATCTTCACCGTTTTCAGTAAAAGACATTTTTTCCTCATTTACGACTGAAATGGACTTTTCCAAATATTCTGTTTTATTCCAAATATACTTTAATTGTTGCACAGCCTGTACTTTTTCTAAGGTGAAAAGAAAAATTTGATAACGTGGTTCCAAGTAAACCACTCCAACTAAACTATCACATTCTATTAACGATGCTTCCCTGTTAGATAATTGATTGAATAAAGTATCTGCACACAAATTTTTAAAATTTTGTAATTTAATTTTGCAAGTCCAAATTCCGTAAAAATCGCTTAAAGTTACTTGTTCACGTTGGAGTTCCAAAGTTCCTTCCGTTAGGGGTTGTAGGGTTTTGACAATTAATTTTACTTTCTCCCATTTACTCTCTGCAAAAAAATAATCTAAATTGCTTTCCGATAAAGATAAGTTGAAATATTTGCATTTCAATAAAAATTTTAATGTATCAAATGTACTATTCCATCTTGTTGGACAATCAAAAATTGGTTTCTGAATATTAGCGTCTTTAAATTTTGGCATTAAAGACGGAATGCACAACATTTTTACCCATCCCCGAGCTTCAGTAATAAACTCATTAAAATTTGCTTTTTTTATAGAGTCTTTGATAGTTAGTTTCAACGTATGAGCAGCATATATTATTCCGATAAGTTTATTGAAAGAGACGTTAAAAGATATAAAGAGATCGTTAATATAAAGAGATCCCTAGTTACAATATTTTCCTTTTTTAAATCAATAAGTGAAGATTCATCGTCAATATCGGATCCTAAAAAGTTGACAAATGGAAAGTCATATTAACTACACTGTCAGTAGTGAGGGTATGAATTTGCTTAATATCAATGTTGTATTTTTCAAGTACTTTTGCAATCATTTCATTTCCTTGTACGAAGTAAAAAGGAAGTACTGTAATCGCGGACAATTTCGGTTATAATTTTTCAACGAAAATATCTATTTTGACCGTTATCGAATACAATTTAATGATATTTTTGCGTGGCATCTGTTCGTAAGGACATATTAAAGGACTCTTTTTTCCCCAAAAAAATTATAAAACTGATTTAAAATGGAAGAGATTTTTTTCGTGGCGTCTGTGCGTACGTACGTATGTATGATCTCGCATAACTAAAAAATGAGTAGTCTCAGAACGTTGAAATTTTGTATGTAGGACTGTTATAACATGTAGATGTGCACCTCCTATTTTGGTTGCAATCGACTGAACCAAAAGTATATAAATATATATATATATATATTTTTTTTTTTTTTTTGCTTTAAAAATGATTGAATTATGTTGTTCTTATCTTCCGATTAAGGTTTTTATGCCTTTAGTAAATCTTCATATAAGATTTGCAGAATTATCAACTTTTTAAGTTGTTTAAATGCGGCTACGCCTAATTATGTTTACGAAAGCAGCCATATTTGTTTACATTTGAAACGTAGCAAAATAGTGGATTTGTTGCCAAGCTAGAGAAACTAAGTTGCGCAACAACAAAGATAATGCTTTCTTTTATTACTGCGAATTAAATAATGCTTAATCCATTCTCATTCGAGGAGATAAATGTTTAAGATTTACTTCCTAATTTTTAATATAGATATTTTGAGTTTTTATGTATATTTGCCTTGCCGCTAAGCGAGAACTGAATTAATTGAATGAGAAATACTGAATCGTCTGTAAAAAACTGCATCTTTTTTTTTTTTGTTGTTTTTTTTTTGTTTAATTTCTTTTATATATCGTTTTAGATTTATTACAGTATTTGAATAGAACGTGTGGCAACGATTAGATAATCCTTCAGAAGATATACATAATTTTTGTACATTCTGAGTTATGAATGAGATGTAACGCAGTTAGGTGAACCTATCACCAGAGTGCCGCTATGGTAAAGAAATACAGTGAATTTTAAAGAGTGCATTTATTCTATTGTGGTTTATGCGCTATCGCCGAAGTAGATTTAATTCAATCCAACAAGTTTAAATGAAATGCGAAAGGCGTATAATTTAATATTCTGTACAAGGAAGTCAAGCGGGGTACATATGAAATTTTCTAGTATAAATACCAATATATTTATCTTTTAATTCTGTCATTCCCAAAGTATTTCACACTATTTTTCCGCCAATTATCAACTGAGAGTTGATTCCCAAGATCGATCTGTTTAATCTGGTTACTATGTGAATTTTCAAGGAAACTGCTTTTTTTTTTCGAGCTCCGTACTTATTTCAAAAACAGTTTTATCTGTTTATTATAAACAATTATAGTTCTACAATTTATTGTAAATAGTTGTCTCTGTTATTAATAGTTTTATTATATTATATTTTCTGAATTAAGTGTAAAGTTATTACCTATTACATTGACAATAGGGTTTAAAATCTTTTTAAATCCTGAATATTCTAACATTTCGAACGAACGGCCATTCTCTGACAAGTTCTAACGTGCTTTGGTAACATTTTCCTTGTTGAGTTTACTTTCAGAAATTCTGATTTGACATATTTATCTAGTATTTGTTGCAGCCCGCTAGACCCGTTAGTATTCAATGCAGCTTCATCTCTTAGGTTCATATTCTTATTTTTTAATTGTACTTTTTTATATTCATTAAAATAATGTCATTTTAGATGACGCTCCAAATTTGAAAGCATGATTTCCAATCATAACTGTGTCGCATATATAACAGACGCTCTTATTCTCTGTTTCAACTTACTACTTTTCTCACTACTTGTATTTATTTGTCTTATTTCTTCCCATTCTAAAATATTTATAATGGGGTATAAAAAATAAAAAAATTAAAAGAATTACGGACGGACCAATTAAACGACAAAAACATAAGCAAGGCTTTTTTTTTCCAAATTTGTTCCCCTTTTTAAAAAATATCGCCCAGAACTTTAAAAAAAAATGTTAGTTTATGATAAACATTTTATGTAAAATTACGACGCAGCATATGCCTAGTTGTAGTAAAATACTCCTTAAATGTCATACATTTTTTGCTTTTTGTAAAAGGATTCTGGCTTTTCCTTTACACTGATTTTTAATCTATAAATAAATTTGTTTAATTTACCACTAGAAATAGCATTTTCTATAAAAAGGGGTAATATTAAAAAAAAAAAAAATATCCAGTTTGTTTTGCTCTTTTAACGTGTCACTTCGCTTAAACTGTTATTTTTCATTCAAAATTGCTTCTTCTAGTTCATTTAAAAGTATTTATCTGCCTTTTTTAGTAGTTTCATGTGAACTTGAAATAGAAAAGTGCAAGAACATTGAAGCAAGAATTCAGCCCCAATGTACATATGAAGATGATAATTGTATGGTTGGCGTTAAATTAAAAAATATTGTTAATGTGAATATTGTAACAAAATGACGAAAAATATATTGAAAAAAAAAAAAAAAAGCCCTGTTCAGTTCCGGTTTTCGTTCCGACCAAAATAACGGTTTTGTTCCGGTTTTTGGTTTTCGGTTCAGTTTCGGTACGAAGCCCGGGGATTTCTATAACACTTGCTAAGAAATTCAGGTAACCAAGAAAATTATTTTGGGAAAATGATACTCATAATAGCAAATGGTATTCAGACATACGTTAACATTTACGAAACTTTTAACTCATAAAAAGTGTATGAATGTTTACACATATAGAGGGGGGAGGAGGTGAAAAAGGCTTCTTTATCTGAAATGAAAGTGGCAGTTTTAGATATGTGACTAACATGGCACAGAAAGCAAAGTTAACAAAAGAAGGGGGTTCGGAAATAATTCGCAGTATGAGTGAAATGATGGGATTTTCGTCAGGAAGCTGCGATATGCAGGTTAAAACATTCATTTATTCTGTCACTTGGTTACTCCGAATTGTTTTGTAGCTAGTGAAGGTGGAACGCACAAGCCACGTCTATTAGGCCCGGATTTAAACCTCATGAAAACATGGATGGATGTCCAGGAATGATTCACGGCGTCTCATTCTTTAATGGTGCACCATTATCCAATAGTCCTCATAAAAATTTAGTATTAGGGTAAGTCAGGCTCTTAAATTGCATCCACTGAGGTACTCTTGATCAAAATTGTGATGACAGATAGCTTTAAGAGCTTTTTAAAGAATGATAATAGTATAGAAACACAAAATGGCATAGAGTCAAAGTTCAACAATTATTCACATTAAAATAAACTACATATCATACATTGTCTGGGTTTTTTTATGGTTACTAATATTGTATTTTTCTTTCATTTGCTCAGAATTATTTAGTGGTTAGACAACAAAAACTTTCCGCAGATTTTGAGACGCTCTTATGGTGTACCAGTTATCTTTCTATGGAAGGAGGTTGCTAAAAGAAGACCTGAAAATCCTTTCTAATCTGGTAATTTCTAAGTTTTGACTGGATATTCTGAGCTAACAGTTAATTCATACACAATTCAGAAAATGAGTGCATGGTAATGAGAAAAATGTATAGATATAGATAATGAATTTAAATATATTTAGATAATGCTTTAATACTAGGAAATTTATTGAACTGAGGTTTCCTAAAAACTTTGATTTTTTTGTAAAAAAAAATTTAATTAATGTGTTATTTTGACCATAAAAGGTTCTGTAAGTTACTTCGTTTCCTGATTAAATGCTTGAAAATAACATATATATATATATATGTAAGATAAAAATATGAAAGCGAACTTCTAATTTTAATTGGCAACAGCTAGTCTTATTCTTCATTATAATTTGGGTATATATTCTCGCTGTCTTAAAAATAGTAACTATTTATAATTATATTAAACAAATTATGTCATTTCAGAATTAATCCACATCATACGACCTAACGTAACACTACAGTGCAGATACCTTTTAACTTTTAACCAATCAGATTAAGTATTTTAATTAAAAACTTCAACCTTTTGACTCTCTCTCCTACGCTAACTTCTGAACGCGTCACTTTCTCTTCCACGCTTCTCGCCTGCGAACTTGCTCCATTGTATCATCCATTGTCATCCATTGTCTTACGAATTGATAAGCTTACAAAATTACAAAAAGCTTACAAATTAAATATCATACATTAAATCAAATTCTAAATTAATCAATGATTGCATGAATTTACAAATTTATATACACATGAGATTTACATCATATACACTATGGGAACTATGATCATAGTAAGGCGTAAGGCACTAGATACTATGATCATAGTTCTATGCCTGTGCTAATGAATGGCTTTATGCTTAGAGTATGATGACTTACAGATACGAATCAGGGCCTCTTCTAGCTTATTTAGGGCTGTGTAAGGACCATCCCAGGGTGACTCTAGTTAGGAGAATGTCCTTTCCGACGAATAGAATTTCATAACCCCACCTTGTTATCTTAGTTGAATCAGTGTTCTGTAGCTCTAGTGTCGCGTCGGGTCTTAATCTTTTCTATCACCAAGTTGAGTCACTCTCGTGCAATATTGTGCATCACTTCAAACTTTGCCTGGACATTTTTGGATGCACTCTTCAGGCGATGAAAGCGCATCTGAAGGGTGACCACACAAAAGGCAGACATCGTCACGACCGAAGAGCATCTGGGATGGGGAATAGCCTGTAGTCTCCTGGACAGCACTGCGATAGGTTAATAAGAACAGAGGTAACTTCTTGTCTCAGTCCTTTTGTTTTCAAAAAACCATCAACAAAACGTTATTAAGGAGGGTTCGATTAAACCTTTCTACAATGCCATGTGATTGCAGATGTTAAAGTATTTTTTATACTTTGACAATGCCGCTTATTTTAAAGATTTTTAATTTTAACCAAGATAAAATTCTTTCCTTGATAGAAATGTAACTGAACTCCAAATCCAATGGTGTTACATTACCTCTGCTTCCACGACAACCTCTTGATAAGAGTTAGGAAACACTTCAGGTCGCTTTGTAAAGTCACAACCCGGATGTATTTATTGCCAACAGTAGCTCGTGGAAGAGGTCCCAGGATGTCAAAGACTATGCCTTCAGAAGGCGTTCCTACATAAAAATAACTCCCCCCCCCCAAAAAAAAAGTGAGCTTCGCAGTTCCCTCTCATGCGAAGAAGAATCTGTACAACCCAATGCATTCTTTTTAAAATACCCTGTATATTTACCAAACACCTCCTTTTCAAATCAAAGTCCCATCAAAGAATATCTTCAATAAATGATATTCTTTGAGTTTTTTAAAGGCGTTCGGGATACACATATCCTTATGACAACATGATGCTACGGAATTCGGTTATTTCCAGCATCGATTCAGTGTTTAAATGATTGATTGAATCTTTTTCCTGTTTTCTAATTATTAAATTTGTTACAAAGAAAGTGCCAGTGAAAATGCAAACAAAAGCAATGCTATTACCTAACTAATGTTATTTGCATTAAAGAAAAAAGATGTGAAACACAACCCCTTGTACCGAAAGCAAATTACTCGTTAAAAATATTATGCAGTTAGTAATACAATTAATATTTGATTAAAAATGAATCAGCTAGAAATAAATAAATGTTTCACAATATTTGTGCATACGGATATTGGCTTCAAATTTTTTCTTTTGATATTTTTCAGACTCCACCTTTAAATACAGGTATGTAAAATCTAACAGCTAACTAAAATGAAAATGGAAAAGGGGGTATATAAGTATTTCTTTTCATTTTCTGCCGACTGCAAGAGATGAATATTTCCAATTATTCAAGAAAGTAAGAATATATCATTATAAAAATTTGTGCGAGTGCACTTGTAGTACACTCCAGAAGTGCAAGTTTTGGGAATGTGTACAAATAGCATGCAAGTTTCCAATGAATTATTTTATAAAATATAAGTATGTTCATGTTTTTATAAGAGTACAAGAAACGTAATCGAATGTAATTTTTTTATAAAATTTATAATTGCAAAATTTACGATTATTTAGTATTTAAAATTTAAAAGCTGTAATTTAATTGTAAAATTTAAAATCTAGAATGAATTTTGGAATTTAAAAATCTATAATATCTTATTCATTTTCAGTAACAGAGTATTCTTCTCTGTTACATTGTAGAGACATTAGGTATTTTTTTGGAAGCAAGAGAGGTGAAAAATAAGCAACGCCTTCGCCGGGAATCGAACCACGGATCTCTGAAATACCGGCTCAGTGTGCTGACCATTACACCACGAAGGTATGCGAAGAAAGAGGGAGAAATACCTTATATACTCCCCTTTTTAAAGGGCGACTAGGGTTTTAGGGGACCTAGTCGCCAAATCCTGGGTGTGGAGAGTCATCATCCACAACCCTTTTAGTTCGGGCGCCAGTGTAGAGACATTAGGTATTTTTTTGGAAGCAAGAGAGGTGAAAAATAAGCAACGCCTTCGCCGGGAATCGAACCACGGATCTCTGAAATACCGGCTCAGTGTGCTGACCATTACACCACGAAGGCATGCGAAGAAAGAGGGAGAAATACCTTATAATATAAGTGCATAAAATGTACATTACCTTAATATCTTTGTAAAGTGATTTTAAAGCGGCAAATCATTGCATCTTTGGAGCAAAGATTCAATACTGTTGCAGATAAATCGAGAATAAGTTATTTGCTATTATGAATATAGTGAGCTGTTGTGATTAAGGTGTTAAATCTTTTCTTGGATATATTTGGAATTTTGGAAATTTGTGGCCATACCGGCCATCAACAGGAAAAACCATCCTCCTCTTGCCAGTACCTGATATAATCCCGTGTAGGCCTGGCAGCGAAGAAACCTGAATGAAAGGTTCTCTCGATGGAGATAGAAATTTGTGGTGAAGAAAAGAGAGAAAAGAAACTACTTGCTCCTGTGCTGGTACTTCTAAGATGAATTCTGTCGAGCAGAGGATGGAGAGAGGAACTTCGTCTAATTTCTTACAGGTTTCATATTACACTCTTTTGCAAAAAGTGCTTCTCGTATTAATCATAAAAGTAAATTAAATGTTAAATTAACAGTAAATAGTTCCGCGATACAGAAATGTTCTATGAAAAGAAAAGCTGTATTTGAGTAACTATTCGGGGACAGCTAAATATCATTAAACACATATTTTAGAATGATATGTGGGGAGAAAAAAAATAAGCGACCCTTATAACGATTACAGTTAAATGAATTTATGATGCCAAACGTCTAACATAGATGGCAGAACTGAACATCATTTTTACATTACAGCATGGCTTAGCTAAGTTATGGTATGAATTTTGACCAACGATCAAGCTCTCCCAGTGAGAACATGGAAATGTACTGAATCATCATATCTCATTTCACTCGTTTTAAAGACGGTTAAACTTCGTTTATAACCTGTAAAAATTTCAAAACTTTATATTCAATACATTTTTAGATGTTGAAATTTTAAAATTATGAACACTCGAATAGTCTCAAAAATCTATCAACTTTAAAAAATTCGGAAATTAAATTCCAATTTCCGTACAGGTTTCATTAAAAAGATTACTTTTCGCTGTATTGAAATGCTTAAACAGTAAAATTCTGATTTGCTTAGTTTGTGTGTTAAATACTATTAATAATGATGATGATAAGATGATATAAGATAATATGCGAAAAATCGTTTAAATATTAAGTAAGAAAAAAATTCTAAATCGATTACTCTGTCGTCGAGAAACAGTGCTAAGTACAAAATTTGAACTCCATAGCTTAAAATGCAGATTACGCATTTATCTAAAAAAGATGCGCAAGAAGAGCTTAAATTTTAAAACTCTTTTAAAACAGCACTTTTAAAAACCCTCTCTTTTAAAATAGCACAGGAAAAGAAATGCGAAATAATGAAGATAAAGAAATAATCGAAAACACTGCTGCCTGGAGTTCCCTAGGAAACCGGTTAAGCCATACAGGCAAGGAGAGCAAATGGAAATAGCACAGGAAAATATATCCTCCCCCTCTATATAACGAGAAGATAGAAAAAACGAGCGAATATAGGGATATTGAGACGATCAAGTTTTGCCAATTGTCATTACTCGCGATGAAACTGACTGGCTCTGATTTGCTAACTGCTTGTAATCCGAATTCGAAGCACAGATAAGGTAAAACTCGATATTCATCTATGATAAGAATTTTGAATACTACAAAATCCTGCAAGAGAGATTGAAATTAAGAAACATTCTTTTCCATATATATTAACAGGCAATGAGAGGATGAACAAGATATTCTGAAAAACATCCCCTCGGAAACCTCGGAGATAAAATTTAAAGAGGATTGACTGAGACGGAAGTTTCCGATTTTCAAAGTTAAGCAATTTGTACAGAAAACTGGAGAAAATGCCGAGAAACTCCCCATCTGTTTCTTAGAAGTGGGAAGAACTGAAGCTGGATTTGCGATATATAAAGTTAACAACATTATATGTATTAATATGCACGTAGAGAAATAAAGAAGGCACATAGAGAAGGCCCACACAATGCTTCAAGTGCCAGCAAAGCGGTCATGAGAAACATCTCTGTTCCGACTATTGAGGTAGGAAGTAAGAGGAGAGGCCTTCACTGGTATTCACTGGCATTCACTGCTTTAAAGCAGTGGCGATCCTTTCGTAAAGACCAAAACATTCAGTGACTTACCATTAAGATCAATAATAGGTTTTGACATGATCGGATGTAAACATTTTGCAGTTATATCTTAAATATACGTATAAATGTAAATATTTTCTTTTGTACAATATTTCAGAGTCCTAAGTATGTGAAAAGAATGAATTTTTAAACAACATTTCATTCTAAACGGAATTAAACACTATACTTTTCCCAGAAGAGTTTGCTCAGAACACTTTAATTTGAATGAAATATTTTCACAAGTTTTCGTTAATTACATTAGAAAAAAAAATTAAGGTAATTCGACTTTATTCGGTTAAGGATTACAAAAATTAAGATCAAAGTTTATTGTATTATTAATATTAAAATTACGCATTACTTCTTTTCTATTTACAGAGCTTCTTCCTAAAATACTCTCTCAAATATGAGATGATTTTTTAGCTTCTGAGGCATCTTTTAAATCGAAAATCTGAGTCAATTTATAATTTATACTCTGTTCGGCTCATTTCGAATTAGATCACCTTTTATTTTAAAAGTGAAATATGTTAAATATTCGAGCTGATTTCTAAGTACTTAACTTTTTCTACGAATTTTTCTGAAAGGGAATAAAAAAAGGAATTTAAAAAAAAATATTGTTTAAAACCTGCAACTGAGTTTTTATAAAATGTAAGGAAATAATTCTTTTAATACTTATGACATTCTTTTTAAACCTCAATTTCAACATTACATATTCTAAAAACTCTTACCACTTCTTTAAGTAAGCATCCCACAGAATTTGCTTTTACAATACCTTTTAACAGATTTTTTTCCAGTGCGAAGAAGTTCTTGCTTAAATAGCTCTATAATCGCATTTGTCAACAGAATTTCAATTTATATTTACAATTAAATGTTGAGATATATATTTAGCTAATATTTATAATCATTATAAATTTAGATATACTTAATAACTAGATTTCTTCACAGCAACTTTCACAGGAGTTTATGAATGAAAAAATCCTTCATTTCTAATACATTTCTAAATAATTAATGCAAGTATTTAGGTATTTTCTTAAAGGCAGGTACATGCTTTTTACAAGAATATGCATAATTGCCCATATATATTTAATATTTTTCATTTTCGACATGAGCAAATCTTTACTTTCTGTGCATTCACTATCTATTTCGAGTAGTGTAATTTACCATAATTTAGCATATACGAGAATTTTTTACACAAGAAATGTGTATAAATATAATTTGAGAGAAAATTTCATGCACTGTTTTTAATACACACTCAAAGTCAGTTTACCTTCGAAATTCCTCCACGATGGCATCTCTCTCTTTAGGTAGATAATCCTTGCATGCCTTACCCTATTTAATAAAAACTTAACCTGACCTATGTGCCTAATTACAAATATTTTAACATGCATAATTTTATATCTAAATTTAGTTATCAAGTTTCAAACATTTGACTTTAAACAAACACGTTTTAGGATACATTCATCATAAAATTCAAATTTTCTAGCAAATATGTCTTGGGAGAGCATTCAACACCGCTTTTAGAGATTTACCCAGCTTAATAGTTCTCTAATAATATAATAAATAACATCTACCCATTAACCTCACTTTCATCATTCATCAGATCGCAATCTTGATTGCCATCCTTTGCATAATATTACTTCATTTCTTAAGACAGTTAAAACAACTGATTGATTTAAATTCACAGATGTCTGAAAATTTTCATTCTGCGAGGTAATCCGGAAGGTAACAATATGCAAAGTATATCGATATACCGATTAATAAGATTGATGATGCTTTTTTCCTATCTTGAGACTCTTTCAACTGAATAACAAAGATTTTTTATTCATAATTTTGTATTACATTTAGTCGTCAATTAAACACGTTGCTAAATAATATTTTTAAAAACAGAGACAGAATTTTATTTTTTAATTTTTTAGTTAAACCAAAGTGTAAACCTTAACTGACTATTTTTCAGTTATAAAAAATAAAATGATTATATATGAATGACAAAACATGTATTTTATTTAAAACATTTAAGTATTTGGAACATAAATTAAAAGTAGCAAATAACTTTATCAAGGGTATCAAAATACACAATTTTAAAGGTACCGCAAAATCGCCGTTGCAAGTTATCGAAAAATAATCAAGATGTGATTTTTGCTTAAATGTCACTAAACTATACAAATTTCTATTGCCCATCCAACAATGAATGTTTCTTTTATGCGGAAGTGTCCGCTTTTCGATTTGTATAGAACTGTCGTGGGTGGAAATGCTATCAAAGCGCTGTCAAGGAAGCTCTGGATGTAAACAAAAAGCACCCCATCTGGAGACCAAAGCCCTGGAGCATTGCTTCAATCGCAGTGCGGGTTGGCTTCTACTTCCGTGGTTGCGACAGCTTATGATGCACGATTTGCGGAAAAAATCACAGATGCTCACAATGCTTGAAACCCAAAGAAGAGCCGTCAGTCTGTATTTTTTTGTTCATGCTTTCTTGCAAGTATTATGGTGGATGTTACAAATATCAAAACCAGCTTCTGAAGATCCGGAGAAATATCCAAAAAACCTCTACCAACCCCATCTAGAAAAAGGAAGAAAATTTCCCAGAATTCACATAAAGTGCAGAAAACCCTAAAGTTTCCAGAGAAACATCCAGAAGATATTACAGGTATCTCTCGGAATACGAGCTTTACAAAACTCAGAAAACTTCAACGGAGGATATTCAAGTTATTTAAATAGCATGGGTAAGCTAAAAGAACAGAATCAGAAAAGTAGTAGAAATATTTTCTAAGTTAAAATTCGTCAGCCCAGCAACAAAGAAGTAAATTAATTTTTAATTGAAGAATCAGAGAGCTTTACCAACTATTTGTAATGATAGATGGCAGCACTTGCTTACAGCTCTTTCGTTGTATGGGTACGCGGGCAAAATTTGGCACTCTTCATTGTTTATAAAAAATAAACACAATGGCTTACGCAAAATTGATGATTATAGGTTAATAACATAATTGCTAACAACCCTGTTGCACCATGATGACCCACGACTAACAATGATGTTCCAACGATCAAATGAAATTACTTTCGAAAATTTGTATTTGCTGCTGCCGCCATCTATTAGGTACATTTAATACCTTAATTTCGTTTCGTGCAATTGAATGGACATATTTTATAACAATTGCGTCAAAATAAAATCTTCAAAGACCCCATAAAGATGTTTCAAAATGTTCCTCTTGAATCCATTAATCAATTGATTGACATAACAATTCTAATTTAAAAAGAAAATATTTTGGGGGGCCTATCAAAAAAAAAATAATAAATTATTTTTAAATATAACAGATTTAACGAAAATAAAGAGGAAAAAATGTTAAATTTCCTTTTATAAATCTCAGAAATTTAACAAAATTATTTAATGAAAAATTTTAACATATTATCAAATATTGACAAATTTGTATTTAATATCAGTTTTTCTCGATTTAATTCGTTGAATTTTACAGCATATATTGTTCTTAATTTCTCATGATTTAATTTTAACAGCCGCATAAACTAGTGTTGTTTCATGTCGAAAACTGATCTTATTTAAAAGTTATTCTTTCATGTACTTCTTGTAAATAATAAACTGCGCATCTAAACTAAGGAGCTGAAGCAATACGTGCTCTTCCTTTACGTTTTTATAGGTATAGTTATTCTAACCTTTAAAGGATAGGTGGTTAAAAAGGAAAAAAAAAAAAAATGTCTGAAAGCTTTCAGATTTTACATTAGGTCCAAAGGGGCGTTGTTTTTAACGTTTTTTGTGTTATCTTTATTTATTAAATATCATGTTCTTTGCACTTAAAATTCAATTCAACAGCAACATCACAAAATAATTTTAAAATGAGCATATCTTTAGAATTTCCGATACACAGTCTCGAGCACTGGAGATAAAAATGACATTTTTCTTCGCATAGTGTTGCCACTGCTCGCTTTGGAATCGTTGATTTTGTTAATCAAAAGTTCGTTAAAGTGTTACAAAATATTAAATCGATAATAAAACAAATTTCAAATTCCTACTTAGTGCTTCCAGATGCCCACATTCGGTGGAAGATAACGTTATTCAAAATTTGATGGCTCTAGGTACCGTTGTTTTATCATAATGCGAGAAACATACATACATTTATGCAGATTCTTCATTATTTAATTTCTTTAAATATAATGCAGGGCTCTAATATTTAGTGGCAACAATCTGAAATGTGATACGCCGTTTATAGTGATTCAATGCAAAATGCCAAAACGGAATTAATAGCCTCTCTGGGCTAACGCCGTTTGGGCTAAAAACAAGTTATAGGTATGCTATAGCTTCATATTTAAAGAAAATCTAAATTATATCTTAACAGAGGTGAAATGCTAGATTTCTAATGTTCTGCGCGAGGTTCTCTCATTAGCAATCCGCTTTTGTGTGCTATGTGGCACTGTTAGCGAATTATCTCTCTAAACGAGCAACGAGTTATCTCTCAAAAATGTAATATTAAGATACTAAACGATTGAAAACGATCATTACCAAACGATTGAAAATATTGAATGCATGATTTAAAAATTACAACCGTAACTGCTCAACATACAGAAAAGAATTCTTTTGCTTAAAGAACGTTTTGATTATTGATGAGTGTGTCTGATTCGGTGCTTTCTGCAGAATAGATGATTATCTGAATCTGGATTTTTTTTTTATCAGTTGGAGCGAAAAGGTAAAAACGCGTGATTGAGTGGTGTATGGAGAAAAGTTTCATTGCAATATATTCTGCAAAAGGAGAGGACTGAAGATAAGTTTCATTTATTATTATTAACTTGAGTAAAATATCGGGTGCTTGTCAAATATGGCAGTTTGAATGTTCGGTAATTACTTTAATCTGGTAGCTTTATTTTCGTTTTGTGTCATTTTTCTGGAAATATTTTTTTTTTACAACTTGAACCAATGGAGTTGGTTATGCGCGAGTTTCTGCAATTCTCTGATGTTTTAAGCGAAAACAGATTTCTGAGTATATGAGCAATGCAAAGTTTATTCTATGTCTGATTTTTTTAAGTGAAAAGCGATCGCTGTATACACGGGCAAAGCCAAGGTAGTGCGCAATGCCATGGCTGCGCGCGATGCCGAGTTTGTGCATTTCTCTGAGATTTTTTAAGTGAAAATAGATCGATGTGTACATGGGCTAAGCCAAGGTAGTGCGCAACGCCGAGTTTGTGCAATTCTCTGATGTTTTTTAAGTGAAAATAGATCGATGTGTACATGGGCAAGCCAACGTAGTCCGCAATGCCGAGGTTGTGCGCGATGCCGTGTTTGTGCAATTTAATGATGTTTTCAAGTGAAAATAGATTAATGTGTACATGAACACCGGGTTTGTGCAACTCTTTGATGTTTTTCGAACGAATACCGATCGTTGTGCACATGGGCAAAGCAGGGCTGTGTATGATACCGAGCAATAATGTAATGTATTTTATGTGCAATGTTTAATATATCGTTTTGTGTATTTTAAATTAGTATTTTTGTTTTAATTGTAAATTATATTTTAGAAATCTTTTTTTTATTTAAATTTTATTTTTAATACGTTGATAATGCTTTCCGATTTGCGATAAATATCGATAGTCCGACGATCTACTCAACAGTAGCAAAACTGGGAACTTTGACCTGTAATTAACTTTTACCTCATTATTTTAATACGTAGTGTTTGCTATCGTAATTGCACTTGATAATATGAGTTCATTGATAATATGTGCGTGAAGCATTGCTTAGTGTTCCAAATTTGTAGTATTTATTTTCTTTCATTGTGAGAAATTAGATTTCCTTATTTATTAATGTGTAGAATTCTAGTATGCCTACAGAGAATATGACGTGTTAAGAAGCTGATATGAAAGTTGTGTATGATGTTCATATGCAATAAAAAATATTTTTCTTTTTCATTAATGTAAAGTTTAAAATCTTTAGAAAATAATGAAAATTGTCTACCTACTGGGATGTAAAGGATTATGTCGTTGCGTAGCAATAAGGTAATTTGTAACAATGATAAAATTAAAATGTTACTGAACATGAATTTAAATTTGAAAAATCTTTTTTTTTTATTTGTATAAATACTAATGCTTAAAAATCTTTGAAAATACTTAAGCTGTATGATATACAAGTATAAGAGACTGCGACGTTGTTACCGTTTTAATAATTGGCAGAACTCGCTTAAATGTATCATGGTAATTTTAAATATAAACAATTTTTTGCACTTATTTTCAGTAACACCTAAGCTTAGCTGTTAGAAATGTAAATTTAAAGTAAAAATTTGATGTTAATTTACAATGATAAGCAATTCATTATTGTTATTTTTAGGGAAAAATAAAAAGCTGGCGTAGATATGATGATAGAATAATAAATGATAGAATGTGGCAACCCATACCGGTTACGTACATATGGTAACCCATACTTTCGGGAAATTAAATTTCAATATAAATTATCGAGTTATCCATTTACTCAAAGTTAAATGCACATGCCCCTTTATTCTTACTTTTTCGGCGTAGCTTTCTCTGAAAATTTGTTTCGCGCTGCATTACACGGGGAAGTACAACAGTTTCAATTATAATTCTACTAAAATTAAATATCCAAATAAAGAATTCGTAACACTATTATCGTCGATTATTTAACGCTCATACGTCGTGCAGAATGCTGTTTTGGAAATAAGATTTTTAACTACTTTGGAGGTGTGTTTTTTGCATTTAATTATCGCTTGCTTTAAATCTGCTGTTAGTGATATTGTAACTAAGTATCAAGATCTTAAAGGAAAATTTAAGGTGTGAGTTTTCAAACAAGTGTAAACGTTCGGGAAAGCCGGGCATACCAAACAGATATTTTATATATGAATTAACGGGAGAGTAGGAACTCTCTTGCTAAATCATACATAAAATGACAGTCACATAAAAGTCAAGGAATTTGGAGATTAAGAAGTATAGGGCTGACAAATAGATTAGGCTAGGATCTTGGCTCACCTGTAGTAAGCTTAATTTACAGTTAATTAATTCTTAATCACAGAATTATTTGTTAAGGGCTAAAGATTTACTAAAGATTTACGGCATTGTTTTAAAATTACATCCTCTTAATCATTTTCATTAATCTTTCCTTAATATTTTTTTTTCTTTTAAAATCGTGTACACTAGTCGTAAATTCCTTTCTGCTATCCTTGATTCCAGATGAAAACAATATGGATGCCATTTTTGAAATACGGAGTTTCATCGGAAATCTTGATAGTAACCACTTTCAAAACATGGTATTTGACGCGCTTTGGCGCTAAAAAATTCGACACGTTTTGAAGTTGGGCTATATTGAATGTGTTATTAATCATAAAACTGATTTAAAATGGATTCTGAAGAGAATTTTTCATGGCGTCTGTGCGTACGTACGTATATATGTATATATCTCGCATAACTCAATAACGAGTAGCCTCAGAACATTGAAATTTTGTATATAGGACTGCTAATAACATGTCGATGCGCATCTTCTATTTTGGTTGCAACCGGCCGCACCAAAAGTATATAAATATATTGTTACGAATTTCACATTTATTTGGCTATTTATTTAGAATTGTAATTAGATTTGCTTCATGTTGCCTTAGCAACGCAGACGAAGAGAAAGCTACGCCAAAAAAAAATAGCAATAAAAATAAAAGAGCGCGTGCATTTAATGCTTAATAAATAAATATCTCGTAATTACTGTTGCCATCCAGAAAAATCTAGAAACATCGTGATTGTTCTACTGATAATTAAAAAGCTTATAAAAGCCGAGGTGAAACACCTCATCTCAGTTAGTGAGTTAGTTGTTGTTGTTGCTGTTATACTTGTAGCTGTAAAAAGCGAACTGCTGTTTGTTTACTTAATGCTGTATTGATTGTAGTGATTTCGCTGTGAGATAGAACTATTTTATCTGTTTTGAACTGAGTTTTTGCTAAACGTTTGAGATATTGTTATATTGTGCGAAGATTTGTGAAGAAATATTTCAGCATTTTAATTTATTTATTGTAAAAAAAAAATTTTTGTTAACCTTTTACGACTTGTGCATTCAATATATTACGAATCCGTACGCACGTAACAATATGTATATATATATCATCTCTGTTACTCGTTGATCTCAATTTCCTTATTCTTATATGTTTGTAAATTGTGCATTTTTTGCTTTAAACATGATTGAATTAAGCTGTTCTTATCTTCCGGTTAAGTTTTTTATGCCTTTAGTTAACCTACATGCAATAATTGTAGAATTATTAACAATTTAAAAATTGTTTAAATGCGGCTAAGCCTTATAGCAGCCATATTTGTTTACATTTGAAACTTAGCAGAATATTGGATTTGTTGCTAATCTAGAGAAACTAAGCTTCCCAACAACAACGATAACGCCCTTTTATTATTGCGAATTAAACCATGCTTAATCCATTGTGGAATTTATTAGAGGAAATGAGTGTTGAAGATTTACTTCGTAATTTTTAATATAGATATTTTGAATTTTTATGTATTTTTGCCTTGTCGCGAAGTGAGAACTGAATTAATTGAATGAGAAATACTGAATAGTCTGTGAAAAACTATTTTTTTTTGTGGTTTGTTTAATTTCTTTTATACATCATTTTATATTTATTATAGTATTTGAATAGAACATGTGGCAACGATTAGATAATCCTTCAGATGATACACATAATTTTTATGCATTCTGAGTTCTGAATGAGATGTAAAGCTGTTATGTGAACCTAACGCCAGAGTGTCGCTATGGTAAACAAATATAGCGAATTTCAAACAGTGCGGTTATTCTAATGTGGTTTATGCGTTAACTACGAAGTAGATTTAATTCACTCCAATAAGTTTAAATGAAATGCAAGAAAAAATGCTTATAGTTTAATATTCCGTCCAGGGAAGTCATGTGGTGTACACGTCAGATTTTTTCTTTTAAGTTTTCCTCGATCCTTTAGTTAAGTACGTATTTTATGTATGGCATCTAATCTGATTTCTGACTGTTCCATACTTAATAACATTGCATTATTGAACTGGTTATACATATTTTTTAGTGGCAAACAAACTCACAGTATTGTCAGGCATCGCTGAAAAATTATAATTTCAATTAACTGTTCATTTTGGTTTAGGGATTTTAATTTGATTTGGTTTAGCCTTGATAATAATATAGTTTTTTGAAGTTTTAGATTCATAAAAGGACGTAAAAATGTAAACAACAAGTTTAAATAGCTATTTGCAATTATTAAACAATATAAGTGTTCAAATCTGATTTTAAAGTATAGATTCACGTTTCCTTTAAAAAAAAAATTTTTTTGTTATATTTGCATCTGGCATCTGTTTAATTACTTAAATTTGAGTTACTGAACGTCAACGCTTTTATCGTTTGGAAGCTGTTTACATTCCTTTCGCGATATCTTTGTAGTTCGTTTATCGCTGTTGTTAGGCCGAAACCCACTACAAAAATGGAAAATAAGGCGGCCGTGCAAACTACCTCTGCGCTATCATTTGATCTTTATTTTCGGAAAGTTGATTATCATTTGACTGGCCCGGAAACCAGTGATTGGTGCAAAGCCCTTTATTGGCGATGTCAAATACTCGTTATGAGTATTATTTGGTTTAACGTCGATAATTATGCAGTTTTTAGAAGTTTTAAATTTTTCCTTTGTCTATGTCTAATGATCTACCTCAATGCTAAATTTCAAGTATCTAAGTCATTTAGAAGTGGTCAAAATTTTTTATCATTCAGTCAGTCAGAGAGTGATAAAAATGACCCTTTTTAGACCTTAATAATTTCATAATTATAAGGAGTAGATTAATGAAATTTCGAATTCTAGGTGTTTAAGGGAGCTCTATTATACATACAAAATTGCAAGTATGTTGGTCCAATAGTCTATGAGTAATGGGAAGTCGATAGTAGCTCGAAATGGTTCGTGTAAGATTACACATGTTCAGTGTCTGGCTGTTTTCTTTTCTGTCTGTTCCGAACTTGGCTGACACATTGCCATTTGTCTAAATATAGTCACATTATTGGAAGAGATTTAATGCAGGTGCTTTGGATTTAAATATTACATTAAGTACTTTAGTTAAAACTTTCCTCATTTTGAATGTGTAGTCTGATAAAACATCAAAGGCATAGTCCAAAGAATAAATTCGCTATTTTCGTTTAATGCTTTCAGAATTTATTAATTTTGTTGGCTCATTTAATTTCATAATCTTTTTAAAAGAATATTTTAAAAGTATTCATAATTATGAAGCAAATGAATCATTAATTAAAATAATTAAAATATTTTGTAGGGATTGATATTTATTTTAAACAACCAGTTAAATTTAATGTTAAGTTACTTTCCTACAAGCCTTCATTCCCCCAATTGTCAGTGCCAGAATACTTAAATTTGGTAGCGCGCGTAAGAAATTCAAATTCTACCAGGGGAGAAAAAGTTTAAATATCGAAGTTCCAGTAGGTAAATTTAGAGGGAGTCTGGGAAATCTCTGCGCGTTGTTTTACGCAAGCTTCCGCTTAGCAGTTAATGCTGGTTAGACGTGGCTTAATAGCTATTATCATGCTGCCACTAGACTCATCTATGCACTGTAGGATAAGGATTGTAGGAGTCCTGAAATTTAGTTCTACTACTTGTGAATTTCTCCAATTTTGAGTTTTGATTCTACTGTTTCAGTTACCGCCCAAGGAGAGGCGTAGTATATTAGCGTCAAGTTGACGCATTGCAAATAATTCAAAGAATTTAATAAAGGTATTTTTAACCCTTCTTCGGTGCAATCGCCATTTCTTCAGATTCCACACAGCAGATAGACAGTAGAGCCTTACAATTCTATAGAATATAAAACTGGTAATAATTATTGTTATTTTGAAATTTGATATGTAATGCTGCTTTTATGGAAATGATAAAAAATTAATTATGGTGCTACGAATTAATTTTTCAATAACTAATATAAATTAAATAAACAATTAATAATTTTTGAAGCATTTTATTTAGAGAATATTATTAAAACTTAATGTATTAAATAATTACATTTTTGAATTGTTGTTAAAAATTTGAACCATTTTGAGGATGAGATAAAATATGAAAAAACGAATGAAATTAATTTTGAATAGTGCTAGAGAAAATTATATAAAATTGTTTTTTTTACTTATAATATATAAAATATCGTGACACAGGTTATTGTTATAAGGAATATAAAATGATTTAAACAAATAAAAGAAGTATAATAAAACTAATTATGCGCAGCGTAATTGAAAAGCATAATTTAAAAGTAATATTTGAAATTATGGCGAATGAATGTCATGTAATGAGTAACTGAATGTAAAGAACAGATTATTTTGAAAGAGCATGATTCAAAATTGCAAAGGAGCATATTCTTAACATTGAAAATAAATTGTTCATTTTCCCCTCTAATTTCACGCAAGTTGAAGTCTACCATTTTTAAGAATAGCAATATTTTTATACAATTATTTTGTCCTGAAATATTTTAGTGCCGTTCTGAAAGGTAAGTTACTTTATGCCAGGAACAGAGGCCTTTTCAAATAACTGCCGAACATCCCTTAACCACTGGGGTAGTAATACGCCAGTCCGTTTAACACATGCGTTCTATCAAATATAAATATTTATTTTTAGTTAATTGTGGAGAATTCACTTCTTATAAAACAACGAATTGAAAAGTGAAATAAATATAAATGAAATAATTTTTAGAATGATTTTAGATTAACACATTTTTAGAATGTTCGATGCCATTTAATTAAAGTATAAAGATTATTTTTTCAAATTTTTAATTTAATAGCTTTTTTTCTGGACTATCATTTTGCATAGTGATTTCCATGATAAATGGATTTTCATAAAGTTTCCAGGGTTTTGATTTCAATTCATCTTGTATTATTCTAAGGAGTCTATCAATCGTGGTTACTTTGCGCTTTGAAAGAGCTCTTTTCAAAAGACCAGAGGCAGAAACAGGCTATAGGTGAAACGTCGGGGGACTTTGCAGAAATCCGTTGAAAGGTTTAGATGCAATGCCTGCATCAGTCTTCATTTTCCCAAGGAATGGAATGGTACTTTTCGAAGCAAGACTTGTTGCTTTGTAGTTTTAAAGTTTCACTCTTTGAAAATCATTGAGATAAAGAAATGGAATTCTTCTGTGAATATCGGGAGTAACACTTTCTCTTCATAGCACTTTGAGTTGATTTAACATTTATTTCCCTACTTTTTAGTTAGTTAGTTAGATTAGATATCACTTTTATGTCATACAGCGAAACAGGGAACTTTTAAAAATTTAACATAAAAGACTTCTTATGGTCAATATTTAAAAAATTTTTTACCAAGTATTCCTAATAAGAATATCAATTTTCTTTCACATTGCTTAAATAAGATTTTCGTAATAATAAATAAAATAGTCACGAAAATGTAAAACGAATGAAAAAATGTATAATAAGAGCGTTATAACGTGTATAAAATGTATACATTGTTGTGAAGTTTTGTACATATTTAGATAATTTTAGTTCAATCATTTGTTAAATTGTTGTATTTTTCTGCCTAATATAACATGAAAAATGTAAAGAGACGAGCTTTGCCGGAAGAGCAGGAATATAGGGGCAAGACCATTTAACATCGAGTAAATGGTTATCTCGGTAATTTGGCGAGAAATTGCCCAATGGTCGCCAAGCTAGAAATATCTCGGCGACCGATTGAAAGCTATATAAAGCCGGAGAGAGCATCATTTTCGCTTAAAAGAGAGATAAATAATTCTAATAGAAGAATTAAGAAGCTCATTTTTGATTTCAAAAAGGATACTAAGAAAGAATTCATTTCTAAACTTAATATTAATGATGGCTCATTGTGGAAGTATCTGCAAAACCTTAAAAGAAGTAACATTAATAATAGACCTATACATTTGGGTACTAAAATTGCCACTCACTTAAAGATACAGTAGACATCTTTGCAGAACATTTGGAAAAACAATTCACTTCTCATATGGAACCCATGAATCAGTCCTTTAAAGATGTGCTGGAAAGCTATGTTTACTCCTGGCTCAATTCGCCAACGGCTCATAATATTCCAAGACTTGCAATCCCTTTGGAAATGACAATTATAATCAGATATCTTAACATCAAAAAAGCTCCAGGCAAAGATCCTATTACCAATAAAATGCTTCGTAACTTGCCTAGAAATCGTATTTGCAAATTTGCCAGTGTACTTAATGCTTGTCTTACACTTAATTATTTTCCAGCCCCATGTAAACAAGCTAAGATCTTTCTTCTGCCTAAACCTGGCAAGGATGTGACCAAACCAGATGGCTATCGACCAATCAGTCTGCTATCCGGCCTGGTAAAAATTTATGAACGCATTATACTAACAAGATTAGAGCCTTTTCTTAATCTTTTGCCTAATGATCAGTACGGCTTCAGGAAAAATCTTAGTACAACTCGCTAATTGTGAGAATTGCTGAATTCGTAGGATCCGCATTCCACAATAAGCAAAGTGTTGCGCTCCTTATGCTGGACGTGGCAAGAGCTTTTGACCGCGTCTGGCATGAGGGCCTCATCTTCAAGCTTATCAAGTTGGAGCTTCCTCGAGAGATTATACTTCTGATCTTCTGATTTTTACAAGACCGTATTTTTTTCGTTGCTCAAGGAAATGAAATGTCTTCCCCAAGACCTATAAGATTTAGGCAGTATCCTTGGCCCTGTGCTCTATCTGTTCTACATCTTGGATTTTCCCCACCCAGGTTTGAACAATTACTCTCTTCTAGCATGCTATGCCGATGATGCGGCGATTGCCGTGAAACCACTCAAAGCAAATCACGCCATTGATAAACAGCAAAATTATCTCCACTCAGTTGAAGATTGGTGCACCAATCGGCGAGTTGAAATCAATGCTAGTAAGTCTCAATTGTTAATCCTCAGCAAAACTAAGAAGCACGTAACTTTTAAAGATCTCTTCCTCTTTCAAGAACCTGTTCCATTGGTCACAAAGGCGAAATATTTAGGTATTATTTTAAATCAACGTCTCACTTGGTCTAACCATATTAATAGTGTTAAAAGTAAAGCAACAGGTATCATGTGTAGCTTTCTCCTTGTCATAGGAAAATACTCCAATCTCAGTCTACGTACCAAGAGGCACATATATACTACCTGCATTCGTCCAATACTCTGCTATGCAGCTCCTGCATGTAATTCGGCTTCTCAAAATCAACTACACCAGCTGCAAGTCGTACAGAATAAATTTTTGTGCATTATTACAGACTCCCACTATCTCATTCGTAAGGAACTTTTATACAGAGACTTAAAACTTGAGACTATTCCAGAATATATTAAAAGAACCAACGAAAAATTCTTCACACAAGCTGTACAGTGCGAGTTCGTGAATTATTCCCAAGACTTTACTTATGAAGTTCTCTTTGAAAATAGAAACATCTGGCCATTAGCAGCTCACACTTTCATGAGTGTAGACGACAATTTCATCACTTAGCTACTCAATTGGTAGCTGTTTATACTTCCAATCCTTTTGATCATTGTGTTGAGGTTTTTAAGCTGTTTGGAAGTAGTTTTTTGGAAATATATGTAGTTTGAGGTTGTGTTGTATCGTATGTTGAAGTGTTGCATCGTATGTTGAAGTGTTGCATTTGTTGTATTGTGTTAGTAGTCTAGATTGAAGTAGTATTGTAGTATTTGTATTGAGTTGTATTTTCGTTGTATTGAATGTGGTTGCATTGTTGTATTATATTAGAATTGTAGAATTGCTGTATTCAGCATAGTCTTTGATGCTAGTTTTTGTATCGAAGTTGTTCCTCTTTTGTCTTAGGATTCTCATGGAAAGAGAATGATCACTCTCGTCTTGTTGAGAACTTGCAAGATGTTTTAACCTCGGTTCTTTTTGGTGCTTCTCTCCTTTTCCTTTGCTCCGTTTTCTTTTCAAAGATTATTTCCACGTCTAGATCCATACATGTCATGTGCCCTAGGACTTGATGTCAAGAACCGGCAAAATTGCTCTGTGCAATAGTTCGGTAATAATATTTCTTAGTCATTTTCCCTTCCATACTGTTTTTGCTTTTTTTTTTTTGTCTTTCATTGTATTTGTTTTGCATTGTATCCTTTTACACTATGATGATATTTTCTTACTTTAAACCACTGCCAGTTAATTTTACTACACTTATTGAATTGCTTTTTCGTATACTCCAGCCCTTCGTTATTTGCGATGTCGGATCATTTTATGATCCTCTTCCCGCCCTTTGCCTCCACTCGCTGGTACTCCCTTCTAGGTCCTCCTTATCACGACTGCATTCATGTTATGTACTTTTATGGCAATATATGTCATTGATCCGTACATGACGCGCTCTGCCCAATATTCGCGGAATATTAGGGTTCGATTCGAGTCGATTCTTCTCTGAGTTATTGTGGTTGCGGAGTTGTTAGCTTAGAGTGAACTTAGATATCTCCGTGTTAGCTTTCTGTTTATAAGTGCCCTTTACTTTGCTTTGTGTTTAACGTTCTTAGTAGTTTGAAGACAACTACTGATTTTATTCGATTGTACTATGAAAAGTTTTAAGAATATTTCTGTGAAAATTCCAGAACTTTGAAGTGTTTCATTTGTTAAAAATAGATTTTATTAACTTAGTATCGGACCTGTGGCATTCAATCTATTACGAATCCTTACGCACGCAACAATATTAAGACGTACTTTAATAATGTTACACATATGTAATGAGCATAGATATAGGCAATTAAAAGCAAAATAGCGTTCTGAATTTCCGAAATGGAAGATGGAAAATTTTTAATCATTATTTATTTTGAATAAAATAATTAAAAAATTCGGAGTTTCATAAGGCTCTAAAAATTTCGTCCGCTGAGAATATTTTACTCGTTTCAACCCTCCCAATCAGAGTAAAAGTAGTTTTCCTTTTCACATAAAGAAAAATAATCATTTACTTAAAGAATTTTATTTAGTATTTTATTCTCCAATGCGGTTTTCCAAAAATCCCTTTAGAAGACCCACTCAATAGAATCCAAATTACATTGAATACTTAAACGAGATTTTAAAATTCGAAACTTAACATATTTGTTCACTAGTAACCAAATGGTAAAACCGTTGAACACTGATGGCTCAAACAAATTTAAACCCCAGTGAACGGGCTAACTGCAGTCGATTTTCTTGGTTTTCTTCTACAGTAGCATGAATATGAACCAGTTTCCAGTCGAAAGTCCTCCATGAAGGTATTTGACATTTTAGGCGATTTTTTGTCATAATGCGACACGAAAAGTTTATGAAAATTATACGAAATTATTTTAGGAGATAAGATAACTGCTGATATGTTTAATATAATTAAATATGGCAAGAAAATACATACGTAGGCTAACACAGAATAATCTGGAACACAAAACTTAAAATATTAGCCAGCCGTAAAATTATGAAAAATCTTCGAAATTTTCAGATTCTTATGGGATTATTCAGACTACTTAATCATTGTTTTGGTGGTAAGCTATCTGGCAATATTCAAAATACTGTGCCATACGTCCAACATGCTATACGTCCTGTATGGAAGTGAAAAGATTTGCTTGGTATAGGATAATTGTTTGGAATACGACTCGAGCCCTATTGTGCGCCCTACACTTCTTTATCTTCTTCAGAACGATGCTACGA
>KK121355.1:127658-146575 GCA_000611955.2 Stegodyphus mimosarum | reverse complement strand
ACTTGTGCAGAGAAATTTAGTCTTTTTAAAGTACTTTACATGCGCTCTTTTACCATTATTATTTTTATATTTAATTAAAAATAGATTTTATGCCTTTCCATTAAATTATAACTAGCATGCAAATTTATTTTGCAACTTATACTGTTAAAATCTGTGTGCATCGATCTGTTTGCTTGTTTGTGACATCCTCTCCTCCGGAACGGGAGCAGAATTTAGAGAGAGGCACTTTAAGATTTCAAAAATTCGTGGGAAGCCATTTCAACCACGCTCATCTTTGTACGACTTTAATCAACGAAGATATTAATTAAAACCCCTGAAAACGCTAATTTTCGTGCTCATTTTGCCGAGTGGCAACAGTCTGGATCTGCTTTACTAAGAAAAGGGTTGCTACCTCTCGTTTCCAAATCGTAGAGTTTGTTAGTAAAACATTTACAAGTTAACAAAACATGAAATAATTGCATTGCCAAACATTAAATATATTATTATTATGTAAGCTCATATTCTGATGTTGAAGAATGCCTGCGATTGCATGTGACAACATTGTATGTCGAAAATATTTCATTAATGTCAACATTTTAAACAAATAACTACTGTGGCAACTTTTTGTTTCAAGTTAGGATAATTGACCCGATATATCATTGCCACGTTAATTCTTTTATTGATATTTAGAAAAAAGGTGTTGTATTACGTTAAATTTAAATCATGACGTCGAACGTATTAATCTGAATTGCCAAAGTTTTTGTTTCCTGTTTTAGCAACGAAAATATTATTTACGAATTGGTAGTTGCCTGGAGAGAATGAACTGATTTCATTCATATTGAAATGTTTCTGAGCATTTTCTTTTCAGGCCTACATAGAACTTATAAATTTCACTTAGGCCACAGCCTGCTCATCTGGCAGGCTTGCCCGTAAGTTTAAATTAAGTTTATGATTTTCAAGCATTCAAATTAATCTTTCAATGTATGATGTGTCAAGATTAAACAATGTGCAATTATACTACTATCCGCATTGTAAAATATCGGCATTCTTACGGGAAATTTATTTAATATTTAAAAAGATATAACAAAAGGTAATATTTATTTAATTCTTTAAAAGGTATAACAAAAGGCAGTTTCCTTCTATTGCCAAAAAGTAGAATAAGTATGCCATTACCTTATTTATTTTGAGGACCATATGTGAATTTTTGCATTAAAAGTATTAAAGAAAGAAGTTTGTCGAGATTTAAATTTCAAAGTTGCCCATTTTCTATGCTAGAGCTTATAAAAATGATAAGAAAATGAAGTGCTATTACTCAAATTACAGTCTTCAAATGATTGCATAAATCTGAATTCATGAGATGGAACAACATCCAAATAAACGAAAACTATTTGAAAATGAAACAAACTATGCAATAAAAAAACTTTTAATGTATAAACTGTGTAACAAAATGAAAACTAGGGTTGAAGTAAAAGATTTATTGCTGTTTTTTTGTCTACTTTTCTGAAAAATTATTTGCGTTTGAGTAGAGAAAAGAAAATATTATGTAATATTTTAGAAGTATTTCCACACTGTGAGACTTATGCATGGAATTTATATTCTTCTTTAAGGTTTTATATCCAGTATTTATTATTATTTATTTGTTTCTACAAGAAAATTTATTAGTAAAATGCTTTAAAATGCTTCTCTGAGGAATAACAAAAAAGAAAAGTAAAAATCAAAATTAGATTAGTATTTCCCAACGAAAATAGAAGTAAACGGTGGGGGACTAAAGGTAAGCTTGATGCATAAACGTATTGTTTAGCACTTTTCTTAATTCATATAACAAGACCCTGCTTACCTGCATATGCTGAAGTTTCTACAGAGTATTCGTAGTGGGTGGTTATGAGTTTTACTATTATTTTATCAATTTTTAATTCTAGACCTATATTTATATTTATAAATTTTGTGAAATAATACTGAGATTGGTACGAAAATAATCTTAAAACCTAAGTTGCGATAAGGTGTCTTAAATAAAGTCAGAATTTTATGTGAGCCAAGCAGAATGAAAGTTCCATTTTATGGATTTCAATGAAAGCTCGTAAAACATTCAGTTTGTTATAACTAGCGAAAGACAGGTTTTAACATTTATGAGCAAAACATTCTTTGAAACAGTAGAAAAGATATTTAGTGGTTTTGATTATCATTCTTGAATTCAGATCTTCTGAGAACAGATTTAGGAATTACCTACAAAATGAAATTTTTTAATTTTAAAGATTAATCATCCAGTCTTAGGTGACAGAAGATGATTTTGTTAAATATGCTGTTATCTGCTTTATTCCAGGAGAATTTCTTTATCAAATGTTTATATGCACACGTAAATGCATATAAATACGTTGCATATAAATGTATAGAATTATAAGTTAATTAATCATTTATTTTATTATTATTTTATTTTCACTTCTACTTTCGTAAACGGTTTCTGGGATGTAAATTACTTAATGTATACAAACGTCGAGTTCTTGAGTTCGAGAAACAGCCTTCAGTAGCCATCGTTGCGCGGTCTCTATCTTTATTAGTGTTTCCTCGGAATGAATTACTTAATCGGTTTTCGCATCGCTAGCCGTAATTACTTCGTGAAAATACTGAGACCTGAGCAGAAGCTTATTTATGCGCATTTTGCTTTGTATTTACTATTTTAGTCTACTTGAGCTTTTGTTGTGAATTTTCCGCAACCTGTTGAGACTTGATTTTCTGTTATTTTCAGATTGTGCAATCACTAGGCTGACATTTAAACAGAAGGTTTTATTTAAAAAAAAACCTTCAATGTGGTTACTTTATATAGAAGCTACGATGGGCTGATCAGTCATATGATTGTCTTTACAGTTCTAGAGGCTAGCATTTAATGCAGTATGAAAGCGTACAAATCTACTATCTGGTTTCAACTAATTAAAGTATAATTAATATTTGAATAGCTTTACATTTGAAGTAACGGATCCATATAAAGAAGCTCGATTTTTTTTCGAAATTAGTTTCATCTACAACATAGGTTTTTTTTTAAATAAAATTCTGCATTTTATCTTAGGAAACCATAACTGGCATTTTATATCTAAAGCTAATACGCTCTAGACGGCAATAATTTCTATCGAGCATTCTGATTTTAAAACAGAAAGTTTCAAATTCTTCAGTGAGACTTACTTCAGATCTGTATTGAAATTTCATTATTAGATTAAGGCATGATTTAACTACATTTTGATGTAATAGTATCCATTTTACTTCTTTTTCATTGCATTACATTAATATAAGAACAATTTCTGATGCAAAATTTTTAAAAGTGATTCCTGTCATAATTAATATATATATATATATGCATAAAGAAAGAAATAACAAACCGCCTTAATTGTTTTAATGAAACTCGCACGTAATCAAATAAACCCCTATTCCTATCAGTTTGACACTTCACTTAATATTCACTTCGTATTAGCATAATTCAAAGTTTGATTTAAATATTCACTTCGCATTAACGCTTTTTTCAAAACGAATGGTAAAAAATGATAGTTTATGATATTAAAACAGAGTTCCTTATTGTATATGTATGAGAACTCAGAAGTCTTGTTTGAGCAACATCTTCAGATGGGATATAAAACAACAAGAACACCTGTGAGATAGGAGAAAATATTTACAAATGGGGACTATCCTTTGATTGAAGTAACACTACATGCGACGTTGGGATAGTTTTTTGAAATCACAATATTTGAGAGAATATGAATTTTGCAGAGCAATCTCTAATTCCGAAAGTATTGGAGGCGGCATCCGAGCTCAAAGTTTGGAACACCAGATGTCTTCATAAACGTTCAAATCAGAGAACTAAAATGGATAGGCAAGATGTTCTACATTAACACACTTAGCACTGTGGAGGGAAGCCTTGTCCACTTGAAGGAGAGGTCGCTCTTCAAGGAATGAAGTGTGATAAGGATATCCAATGGTGGTCGTCTTTGATCTTCACACGCAGAATAACAAGTAGGTCAAGACCACGTGAAGATATACACCACACCAACAGAGCGCAATTCCATACTTGACAACCAGAGGCAGGCAGGAGTAAATGCTTCTCTGGAAGTTCTTCAGATATAAACTTCCCTTGTGAAATAAGGTGAATGCTTAGCAACAAGTCATATGGTGTGATTCATCACACCACATGACTTGTTACTACTCTTGTGGGGCCAAATTTGGAGAACTCTGCAAGCCTGATGTTCCTTCGAAGTATTACCTAACGTCACCAAAGATTTACGAATTGCCACTCTGCCATAAATGTTGGCATCATGGTGTTTCATTTTGGCACTAGAAATGAGCATGTTTACTACTGACTGTAAAAACAAGGCTTTATGATTGTTAGATCATTTCATCGCGTAACAAAGTAAACGCTTTTGAATTTAATTCTCTGAATTTAAAGAACTTAATCACTTTTATATTACTATGAAACATTTTTACTGTATTCAGTATTCGATATGCCATGCAAACTAAGCGACGAAGACAACAACAAGAATGTTTGATATTCTATGTCACGAATAATGTAATTATTCGTGACATAGAAACTTTACTGAAGTCCATGACAAAGTAAAGTGTCGAATTATATATTATGGATATTCTAGTCAAGTTACCTACTGAAGATGGTAATCTAGGAAAGACAATTAAAAAATTCTGGAGATGTTCCAACTAGTGAAACATTTTCGTCATTCTGCAGCTTCATCCATAAAGTTGAAATAATCTTCGAATGTGTTTCGTTGGAGTACAACAGAAGGAAAAGAAGCTATTGGGGAGTACACAGAAGTTGGTGCTCACATAATGTTAATCATTGTTTGAAATTTTATAGATATTTGTAATTCTTACTTTAAAACAATAAGAATTTGTAAACGTTCAGGCAAACATAATGGCGAATGATTCTCTCCTTCTGGCCTACGTTGCTTTATTTATATTTTATTGAACGCTGCTGTACTTCTAAAAAAAGATCTACTTCATTTTATTTTAGATATAAATAATAAGAGAAATATAAATAATTTATTTAATTATTTATTTTTAACCCTGAAATCCTCATTGTGTTAAAAACTCACTTATTAAAAACTCCTAGTTTATTTAATTATTTATTTTTAACTTTGAAATCCTCATAGTGTTAATCTTTTCGAATTTTTATTTCTGCTATTGGAACACTTAGAAAATTTCTGTAGTTGCATGAATCTCAAGGGTTTCGTAAAATACAGTTTGAAGAACGCTAAATTAGGTGAACTACATATTTAGACTAAAGAAATACCAAGCGTATTACTTCCACCGTCAAACTAGTTTAATCTTTTATTAATTAATAATAATGACTAATTATCATCAAAACTAATTACGAATGCCATGTAATGATCGGGAATGGTATTAACATGATCACTTTACATTAATTTAAGAAGACTACTTTGAAAATCCTTTGTACTATGCCAATTCCTTGGCCCTCATTTATTTCCTTCTTTACTTTTTTTATCATATGCACTGTATCTTATCCTCATTTAAATGACATCAGCTTCAAAATAAGAATTCCCTGCTTTTGATTCTAATACCTCTAACTGTACATCATCGTAACGGCTGTTACCGTTACATTTACATCATTATTATATTAACTGAACATTCACCATACGATTAGGGACTCAAAGAAATGAGCTGAAGTAAATACATCAGAAATTACTGAAGTAAATACATCAGAAACGTTTACATTTCTACCGTTCAAGCCAATTTAAAGCCGAAATTTGCTTAAGTTTAATTGGAGTTTGTTTTAGAAAATGCTTCATATATCTTCAGACTCGCTTTGTAAGCTACGAGCTCTTCTAATAAAGTAACATTTGCAAATAGAATTCTAGACGTCGGAAATTAATGATCTTGCATAAAAATAAAAGTTAAAACATGAAATTCATATTTTCGCAATGTCTCATATTTTCATATTTTCGCAACTCATTTCTTTTAATCAATAAATCAATCTTACATGCATTTCCAATTATTCATATCTGATAGGTGAGTATGCAAAATATTTCTTTTCTAACTTCAGTTATCATTTGAATTTTCAATGCTTCAATTTAACATTTCTTTGAGAAATTATGAAAACACGTAAAAATGTTTTACTGCATTTAATTTTAAGCTCTTAAAATTAACTTGAAAATATGCTAGTTCTCCAGAACTTTATAAACTGAGATTTAGATTTAAAAAGAAATTGTAATTGCCATTTTGGATTTGATTCTAGTAAAATAATTACGACATGCTGAACAGCGATTTAAAATTCGAATTAGATTAAACAGTTGTTTACTACTCTTACACGAAAGAATCCATCTGCCACTTTAGATTCTAAAAAGAGATCAATGAAATATGCTGTCAGAAGCAAATTACAACATCCTTTAATGAATCAAATTTAAGATACGACTGTACAAATTCCTGAAGTTGTTCATAATTATTTTCTATGATATCCGCTAATGGATGTTTAGTGCTTTAATACTATACAAAATTCAATCCCATTTTAGAATACCTTTGCTGAAAGAAAGGCGTCAGAGACGTATTAGCTTCCATGGCAACTAAAATAGTTCAACAGCTTGTTGTTATGTGGCTCGGCCATCATTTATTTCCTTCTTTACTTTTTTCATAGTATGCAATGTAATGATTTTTATCCTCATTTAAAGTCCTGACAATAGCATCAGCTTCAAAATAAGAATTTCCTGCTTTTAATTCCTGCTTTTATTTCCTACCTTTAAAGATGATCCGTTCTAGAGAGGTAGGGTAACGTAGTAGTACAATCAATTTCATTTCAGGCTGTACATTCATTTATGTACCAAGCACTTAGACTCTGGTATTCCAAACTTTGCACAGGCAAATTTCAGTCTCATTGGTCAGGAGCCAGTCCGATGGAACGCTGTGCTTCCTTCAAGTGTCTGCTCCATTCTAGACGCAGAGTCTTATATAAAATGCATATCGCTAAATTCTCCTTTCATGTAATGATGCATACATATCGCGTACATTGAATGATGATTTATGTGAACAGAATGCTTTTACCTAGGGCTCAAAGGCACCCGACACTACTACCTCAACTCTCCATTTCTACACATACATAGTTCATTGCAAAATCTGCTTATTTCGGTACCCTTTATCTGCTCTTACACTTTTACTTTTTTCAAGTAATTTTGAATTACCATGTGCAATATATGCCAGAAAAATTTTTATTCACTATAATTTTAAAAGCGAATTATGAGGTTAATTATTGACGAATGTTATTCCCCCGGCTGAAACGATCATATCCCATAAACTCATGCATGAGCAATATTTTTTGCGAGGACTCCTATAATCAGTTACGTATAGAAACATGCAATAAGTTATTCTCACAAATGATTAATAATCATATTTTAAGATAAAACGCTGTGATTAGTTTCTCTGAAACTGATGAAGATACAAACTGCCCAATTAAATAAAAATAATTATTAAAGAAAATGCCATACTCGAGTCCCTGGCAGCCATGTCCTACCAATTAAAATTTAACTACCGAAATACACCTTTTGAGAAATGATGAAATTTTCCTCTGAAAGCTGGAAAATTTTTGTCTCTATACGTTCAGAAAATTGTCGACAGAAATGAATGGCGCTGCATGTCAAATAAGCTTGGGAATAACTATATTTATTTGGAAACAGGAAAAAATAATTTTTCTGAGAGATTTAAGTACAAAAAAGTAGCTTTCTAATGAGAAAGAGAGACGTTGAATAATATACCCCATTTACAAGTGTTATTCGCCCTTTCTTTTAGATTCATTTTTAAACCTAAAAGAATGATGTACAATTAAAGAGACGCAGGTATTAAATACGTTCAGTAAAGTGTTTAAAAATATACTTTATTTAAGGTTATTTCAAGACTGTTAATATTTTGAAGTGCAACATAAGGCTTTTAAGTAAACATAATCATTACTTTTTATTTCCCAACTCACACGGGAAATGTTTAAAATATTTAAGAAATAAAAATATTCTATGTATGGAAATATAATTTCATTGCAAACTTGTGGAGGATACAAATTACATTATTGCTCATCACAAGTTATGAAGCTTAAGGAAGGTAGACAGATACAAAGGTATAAATATGATAAAATATTGACACTTAAATGTTATTCCGTCGACTGTGAAAGTTGGCTACCATCAAATTATGAAAGTTAGCGGAGATGTGCCAATCGTTCTTGCTGAATTACTGTCATCTAACTGATACCTTTTTACCTAATAAACAATTAGTATTCGACCCGCTTCGTTTTTGTGCTTCCTAAAAATGTTTTCGTTGATTTTTATTGTTTGTTTATGTCTTCCGATTTTACTGGAGGATCTGTATAGAACACTATGAGTAAAAACTTACAGCAGGTGATTTTTCTAATTTATTATTGTTTTGTTTGCCACATTCACCTGAACGTATCGCGCCCATTAATACGCACAATGCAGTATTGCAATTACCATTAATACAATATTTCCAGAATCTCATAACTTTGTAAATGATCTTTTGTAGAAAACTTACTCTTCTGTAGAAAACAGATCTTAAATGTTAACAATTCTTTTCAAGATACTGGAAAACAAATAAAGCGACAACAGTAAATTTACAGCCGTGTTCATAAAAACAAAACATGGCTTACCGAGAATCAGTCAGGGTTACATTAAAGGAAAGTGCAAATGTTGCGAACGTATCGTAACATCTCGCCTGTCCATATCTGGCGCTAAATCGTGTTGTTTGGCGAAAGTTTCATAGTCGACAAAACTAAGTAGACTCCTATTTCCACCCAGTAGTATGTCGGAGAGGATAAGATCTCTGAACGTGGGTAGTATATTTAAGATTTAAATTCTGTCTAACACGTTAGTTGCTGAGGATTCATGGTTTTGAGAGTACGTAACGTAAATCAGAGTTACTTTTCCTTAAAAACTTCTCTGTGAAGGCATCATCGTTTTAGGAAGATTACTTTTATATGATTTTCCTTAGCCAGTTATCCAAGTGGAAATCACGAAAAAGTGCTATTTCTATTTTACTGTATTAACAAAAACTTAATGTGGTCATATTGGCGGACATGCATGTTAACAATGTTAAAAATTTATGTGAATTATGTCTCTATTATATCACGTTTTTACTTTTATTTGTTTTATGTTGCTGTATTTGGGTTCGGAATTTTTGGCGACTACAACTAAAGTATCACATAAATAAAATTTTACAATTGTTAATGTAACAAATGTCCTTTATGTTTTACTTTATTAGTGTGAATGAAATGTAAGAAAAATAAAAGTCCGCCAAGGTTAACTATTCTGGTACCAGCTAATGGAAATGTACCAGAAGTTTACAGTAAAAAGCAAAACTTTGTGTGGCAGATATTAACATTTTTACACCCGGTAACTACTATTCAGTGATATGAAGGTTAAATATAAAACGCGTAAATCTACGTGGACTCAAACACTTATGGTACGAGTGAGTACGTGTAAGTTGGCTGTTGTCGCGGATGTATTAGAAAATATGCCAGAAACATGGGAAATTTAATAAATGTTAAAATCGAGATTAAGGAGATTCCAAATACCTTGGGGTTTTGTTTATATTTCTTATTTATAACAATAAACTATATTAAGTCACTGCAAACGAATATCGTGATGCTTAGAACAAAATAATATATTAAAATGCCAACTATGATTTTCTTTTTTTAAATTTTAATAAAAAGAATAATATGAAATAATGCTTGAGCACAATTTAAAAAAAAATAAATATGCCGAAATACTTCTGGTTCTTTAAATTGACAAATATGCTTGTTTCACAAAGCAATATATTTTTTTCAGAATAATTTATAATAAAACTAATCTATCTAAATAATTTCATTTCTGCTGTAAAAAGGTTACATAATAAATGACTTTTAATCACTTAACTGTTTCATTTCTTGCCATATTGTGACCAAAAATAAGCATATTTTTATAAACAATTCTGTATTCTAATCGATTACATGAATTCAAACAGCAGTCAAAACTGTTACAAGTGTTCCTTTATTAATGTAGTGCCGATCATTTGGAGCCGTGATGAAATCCAGATGCCCTGACGTCATTTTCTCTACTACTACGAGCTGCGTAGGCGTCAAGCGAAAATGAGGGGAATTACCGCTTTTCTTTTGGAGATGTAGACGAATGGACGTGTTAGCAGAGACGCTGCTTCTGTTTAAAACTTTGACGAATCACTTTTTAATTCTCGTAAATGTTAAATATATGTAATAATCGTTTGTCTAATTAAAATGTCTTTCGTTAGCTAATTTGTTCATCGTTTTATCCCCACAAAATTTTCTCAGAAGTGGGATTTAGCACTCGAAGGAACTGTAATTTTAGCTGATTTCCTGAATTACTACCGGTTTTGAAGATTTACTGTTGCTGTGCTGGACTATTTTACGATGTATAATGAGCGGTGTTCCGAACAGAAACCTCGTCAAACTCATAGGAATGTATGCCGATTTACCTGAACCGAAACTGCGTAGTAGTGATTAAATAGTGTGCAGCTCTATTAAAAACTGTGGAATAATTTTTAATAATACTCGATGTCAAGTGTCAAGACTTGAATTGTGGCCAAAAATACATCGGACATAATCTGTTTGTACTCACACCATTTGTCATCTATTGGATGGTATGGAAGCACTTTGTTTTGTCTCTGCTTCTGGAACATCGTGGATTACCATTATATGAAGTGAGTGATTTTCTCAATTTTATTAATTATGTTTCTAATTGATGTGCCGGGAATGGAAGATGTCCTGAAAAAGGAAAAAACATGTAATATAAAATTATTACACAAAATAATATTTAACGATGTAGGCGACAGAAATAATCGAAAAAGATTAAGACAATTTAGTGGTTTCTCTTTAGCAGAGAATAGTAAAGAATTTAATAAAAAACTAGAAAACGTCAAACAAGATTTTCAGGCTTATGAATTAATTTCCATTGCCAATGTTTTATGCATTGATAGCTCTGGCACACAAGATGACTTAGCAACCCGAATTGTTTCTTATCTGAATAATTTAGAATTGCTTAAAAATAACGTAATTTTAGAAGAAAGTGAAAATGAAAGTGACTTAGAGGGTGAGGACGGTGGGGATAAAAATGAAATAAATGATAATGTTCAAGATGAAACGAAACTAAGAAACAATTCTGGTGCCACAGTGAGACAACTTCCTTCCCAATGTGCTAATGATAATACTCTTAGTACAATTGAAAACAAGTCGAATGTATTTCATAATTGTAATATAAATGTTACTATTGAAGACATCAAATCTTTTGTTGCTCAATTCGATGGCCAAAGCCACGAAAATGTCAGTAGTTGGGTCGAAAGTTTTGAAGATGCAGCTTCTGTTCTTCAATTAAATGATTTGCAGAAATTGATTTTTGCTAAACGTCTGATGACAGGCAAAGCAAAATTATTTGTTCTTAGTGAACCAAAGTTGAACTCATGGCAGTTATTTAAGAATGCTATTCTTGATGAATTCAGTTCCAGCTGCAATTCGGCCGAACTGCATGAGTTATTATCAAAACAAAAAATGAAGAGCAATGAAACGTTTGATGAGTTTTTTTTAAATATGAAGAGAATTGCTAAAAATGGTCAAATTGAAGATGTTGCTTTAATACGATATGTTATAGATGGTATACCAGGCTCCGCGTTTAAAAAATCTTGCTTGTATGGGTCACAAACATTAACTGATTTTAAGAATAAATTGAAGCTTTATCAACAGATATGTGATGATGAGGAAAAGTTGCGAACGTCAAAAACAAAATTTGAAAGTAAACAAAAAAATGAATCTAGAAATAAATATGACTCAAAAAATTCTGCTAACCAAACAAAGCGTAACGTAACCGATAGTCGAGGAACAATTCCTGAGATTAAACGTAATACAACCTGTTTCAACTGCGGTGAAAGCGGTCATATTTCTAAACAATGTGTTCATAAAGATAAGGGCGTCAAGTGTTTTAAATGTAAAGAATTTGGGCACCGAAGTTTCGAATGCTCAAATACGAACTCGAAACCAGAAGTAGCAAACGTGAATATTGAAGTAGTCTCGAAGTTGACTAAAGAAGTAAAAATTAATGATGTATATGTAACAGCGTTAATAGACACAGGAAGTCAAACTACTTTGTTACGTAGATCTATTTTTGATAAGCTGAATATCGAAGGGCTAGTGCCCGTAAGCTCAACGCTGAGTGGGTTCGGTAAATGTCAAGTAAAACCTCTAGGCTTCTTTAAAGGTAATATTAAAATTAATGATTTCCAGTGTACTGCAGATATTTATGTTGTAGACAACAATGTGATGACACATGAGGCCATTTTAGGCTTAAACGTAATATTGAAAGGTGAAATACTAATAAACGAAAATGGGGTTACCATAAAAAATAAGTCACAGGATGTGGAGGAAGTAAATATTGTGTCTGTTTTACCTGTTGACCTAGCCAGTAACGAAAACGAAATAAACATTGCACCTAGTGTTCCAAACTGCTTTAAAAAGACTGTTCAACAGTTAGTTTCGAACTATATGCCACGTAAGACCAAATCTACGGACATACAATTAAAAATTTGTGTTAAAAATGACGAGCCAGTATCGCATCAACCGCGTAGATTACCGTTTTCGGAAAAGAAAATTGTTGAAACCCAAATATCTGAATGGCTAAAGTCAGGAATTATAGAACAAAGTTCTTCGGAATATTCCAGCCCATTGGTCATCGTTAAAAAAAAAGACGGGACACCAAGGGTTTGCGTTGATTATCGTCGTTTAAACAAAGTTGTCGTAAAGGATAGATTTCCTCTTCCCCTGATTGAGGATATCCTAGACCGCCTTCAAGAAGCACGTGTTTTCAGCACTATTGATCTCAAAAATGGCTTTTTTCACGTGGACGTCGAAAAGGAAAGTCGGAAGTACACATCATTTGTTACGCATGAAGGGCAGTACCAGTTTTTGAAAGTGCCGTTTGGACTCTGTAACTCACCAGCTGTATTCCAGAGATTCATAAATACCATTTTTCGACCGTTAGTTAACGATGGAATCGTTTTGCCGTACATGGACGATATCATCATTTTGTCCGCTTCATACGAAGAAGGAATCGAGAGGCTGAGTCAAGTTTTAAACCTAGCAAGGGAATACGGGTTGGAAATAAATTTTAAAAAATCCCAGTTCTTAAAGAAACGAATTGACTTTTTAGGCCATGTCATAGAAGAGGGTAAAATTTTCCCATCCACCTTGAAGACGCAAGCCGTTATGAATTTCCCGAAACCATCTAATTTAAAACAGATTCAGAGTTTTCTTGGATTGACAGGGTATTTCAGAAAATTTATTCCTAAGTACTCTATAATTGCCAAGCCACTTAGCGACCTGCTAAAAAAGGGTAATAAGTTCGAATTCGGTGAAGAACAAAGGATTGCATTCAATCGTTTGAAATCAGCGCTAGCTGAGAAGCCTGTACTTGCAATTTATAACCCTCATTATGAAACTGAACTACACACAGATGCCAGCATAGAAGGATACGGGGCGATTCTAATGCAGAAACCCCCAAATGACAGCAGTTTTCACCCCACTTATTTTATGAGCAGGAAAACATCTGATGCAGAGAAAAAATATTCAAGTTACGAGTTGGAGGTCCTCGCGATCGTAGAAGCACTGAAAAAGTTCCGTGTTTACCTTTTGGGAATTTCATTTAAGATAGTGACGGACTGTTCAGCATTTCAAAGGACGATGGAGAAAAGAGATTTAGCGACGCGTGTTGCTCGTTGGGCTTTGTTGTTACAGGAATTCGATTATGTTATAGAACATCGTAAAGGTGTTAGAATGCCACATGTAGATGCTCTAAGTAGAGCTCCTCTAAACGTTTTATGTGTTTCTGTTGAGAATATCCTACCTAAATTAAAACTTGCCCAAGAAAATGACACTGAAGTAAAAGCCATTAAAGAATTATTGAAAACCTCAAGTTATGAAAATTACTGTAATAGAAATGGCATACTATACAAGTTTATTGACGGCAAAGAATTAATAGTTGTACCGGAAAGTATGCAGACTGAAATTATAAAAGATGCTCACGAGAAAGGGCACACCGGTATCAAGCATACAGAGAAACACCTGAATGAATATTATTTCATTCCCAAACTTCGGCAGAAGATAGAAAACGTTATCTCCAGTTGCGTTCATTGTATCTTAATAAATCGCAAAACAGGGAAAAAAGAAGGATTTTTACATCCGCGATTCAAGGAGGACATTCCTTTGCATACCTATCACATAGATCACTTGGGTCCTCTGGAAAGTACCCATAAAAACTACAAGCACATATTAGTAGTGGTCGACGCGTTTACCAAATTTACTTGGATTTATCCAACAAAATCTACGACCTCAGCCGAGGTGATAGCGAAGTTAGAGAATCAGAAGGCCATTTTTGGAAGCCCTTGTCAGATCATTTCTGATAGAGGAACAGCTTTCACTTCCAGTGAGTTTTCTGACTACTGTGCTAAAGAAGATATTAAACATCATCTAATCACTACAGGCCTCCCGAGAGCAAATGGACAAGTCGAACGGATCAACCAAGTCATTATATCAGTCTTAGCAAAATTGTCCTTAAATAAACCAACTGAATGGTATAAACATACACATGAAGTTCAGAGAACGCTTAACTCAACATATCAAAGAAGCATTAACACCACTCCGTTCGAATTACTCTTCGGTACCAAAATGAACAGTAAGGGCACCGATCAGCTCAAAGAACTGATAGAAAGTGAGTTTCAATCTCAATTCGAGTCCCAAAGAGAAGAATTACGAAAGCAAGCCAAGAGACAAATTTTCCAAGTCCAACAGGAAAATAAAAAGACATATAATGCCAAAAGAAGACAAGCACAGCCGTACAAAGTTGGTGATTTAGTGGCAATCAAAAGGACTCAATTCGGACCACACCTAAAATTAAGAGCAAAGTATTTCGGACCTTATAAGATCACGAAAGTTAAGGGTGGCAACACCTATGACGTAATAAAGGAAGGGTGCCATGAGGGACCCGTGTACACTACCACATGTGCCGAATTCCTCAAGAAATGGACAGCGCTTTAAAATTTTCGTAAACACTTATTTCTGTTATTGTATATCCTTGCTTGTTGCTTTTTTTTGTTTTGTTGTATTTTGCAGTGTCCTGGAGGGCCAGTCCACCCTAGGATGGCCGAGAATGTAGTGCCGATCATTTGGAGCCGTGATGAAATCCAGATGCCCTGACGTCATTTTCTCTACTACTACGAGCTGCGTAGGCGTCAAGCGAAAATGAGGGGAATTACCGCTTTTCTTTTGGAGATGTAGACGAATGGACGTGTTAGCAGAGACGCTGCTTCTGTTTAAAACTTTGACGAATCACTTTTTAATTCTCGTAAATGTTAAATATATGTAATAATCGTTTGTCTAATTAAAATGTCTTTCGTTAGCTAATTTGTTCATCGTTTTATCCCCACATTAATTTAAGGTAATTTTGAATTACGGCGTAATTCAGGCATTTTTACTTAAAGTTGGCACTTTTTGTGACGAAATTGCAAATTTGGAAAGACCACTTTACATAAGATCAAAATGTGAAACAAGTAAATTCGCTGTGAAAGGAAATGGCGGCGGTGGTGACTAATAGGGATTACTAGTATCAATTTCACAAAAGTTTCGAAACTGAATTAGATCATCTGAACATTGCGTTTCCTCATCATCACTACAGAATTCCGATAAACTTTCACGACTACCAGAATCATTTATAGAAAATTCAGATTCGCTATCTGATCCAGTATCAGAATTACATTCTGATATGAATCGTCACCCATCGTTCTTTTACTTCATGAAAAAATTCTAAAAAATTCTATTTGTAAAGCCTAATACACTGAACACATGCAAACAAACGCATTGAATTTCTCCACATAATGCAAATCGGTAAAACCTGTCCTTCAACTGGTTTTACAATCCAGTTTCTCCGGGACCACTACAGACATTTATTAGAAACACTGCAAAGTAAAAAAAATTAAAAAAAATTTAAAAAGCGGGGAAAATCAGTAGATTCATGTAGGTAAATATGACTGAGTGTTCTGTGCATACTTTTGGCGAACATATTCGTAACTGCAACAAACTCTTGATCTCGAACAGGGAGCTGAATGCAGCTATGTTCTGTGGTAGAATAACTGTGGTTAAATGGTAGACTAACTGCACGCAAGAAGGGTTTTAAAATTACCCCTTTATTAAACTAATATTTACAGCCACTTCCCAACTCGGAAGTGATAACAGAAAATAATGACCGCACTTGGGTCTAAACTGAACAATCAAATAATTTAAAATAAAGTTAAATGGAAAACTATATAAACGTGAGGTTGGCCTCTATGCTAAACGATCAATGGTGTGTAGCAAGATTTAGCTAATACTAACGCACTTAGATTACTTCAATAAGTAATAGCGTAACAGCGCTAAGGCTTAGAACTTAAATACTAGCTAGTCAGGTGGACGTCGAACAGAGCCGCAGTGATCTGAGACTAAAAGCTCTCTCACACTGAGAAGTTCCTTGCTAACCTTTTAAATACAAAACTTGGCTCTACTTCAAATTAGCATAAAGCTGAAACGCGCGCTCATTCTAACGGAAAGTTGAAATAACAACTTACAGGAAAGAGAAAATTAACATAAAACTTTGTTAGTTTAAACTAAAACCTTACAAATATACTGTCCGAGTGGTGCACGGGCAAATAAAAAAAGTCCCTTTTTGCGGCACCCGAACTGTGTTCGGGCAAAACAGTTAAGTGGTTAATTTGTTATTAATGTTTTTAGTTCCGAAAACTTATTTGTAGATTTATCGATTGCCCCGTTTTATACAGGAGTTTGTTTTTTAATGTACTTTATTGTAATTTTGAGTTTATTTAATTTTGTTCCCTTTTATTTTCTGTGCAGTAATTGTATATTTAAGTGTTTGTCTTTTATCTTGAAGTGTGCTGAACTCTACATGGATCTTTTCTGCATGTTTCCAATTTCCGTATATATACTGCCGAAGCAAGTACATCTCTGTACAGATATATATTGGAATTTTATGTGCAGTTTTTATGTAAATGTCTCCGGTTAACCTCTTCAAAATCTAGGATGTGTCTAAAAATCTCTCTCAAAGTGTAGCGATATTTTATAATATTTGACAGAAGAATTCGTGGGGGCATTTGCAATGGGAGAAAAAAAAATTGAGACAAATTTTCCTGAACACTCTGTGAGGTTTCCTCTTTAAATCTTAAGTTCTAACTTCAAACTCCCCGAACACTTAACAAGCGAATAATCGCTTAAGTGTGAACAGAACACGTGAGACTTAAGAACGGTTTAAAACCCTTTATTATTCAGTATATTTACAAGTCAGTTCCGACTTGGAACTTTACACAAAGCCGCCACTCGGGCTTAAAATACTAATAATTTGAAATAAAATTAGCTTAAGTAAAGCTCTTAAAGGATATAGTCGAAGCTATCAGAATCTAGCTAGTTGGCCCCTAAATATTAATTAAATCGGCGGAAATTAGCAAGGGCCTAAGATATGGCCGAGAGTAATAATAGCTTAGGACTTAGCCATAAGGCAAACACACGCTAGTCAGGAACTTAGACTCTCTCTCCTGAAGTCGGTTAAGTCACGACTTAAATAGTACTCTTTCTCATTTGCATTATCTGCGTTTCTGAATTTACATTCTGGCAGGAAATCGTAAGCTAAAATTAGAATAAGATAGGAAAGATACAAAACTTAAAATAACTGTTAGTAAACGTATAATAAACCTTACAACTCCAATTATTTCTGTTCTTTCATACACACATCAAATGAAAATAGATTCGCTGGATGGAAATTTCACGCGTTCTGTTCAATTCGTTGCTGAAACAAAGTACGAGTTCAGGTAACCAATGGGTACTTGTTAGTTATCCGGTATCCGCATATAAATCGCTAAAAAATACCATAGAACGTTCGGAGCGCTAAAAAGTTTTCGGATTCTTTGAAAATAACAGATTTTTCTTCTTTTTTTATTTGTTAATGTCCTCTGCCTTTTATGGTCTAAGGAAGAGATAAAAGGGCACTTTTTTAAACAAAAATTAATTTAAACTAACTTCGATTTCGAGATTGCCACACAAATATCTAGGGAGCAGCAAAATTGAGGAATAATTGGTATCATTATACAGCATATCATTAGTTGCCTTCTTATTTGTTAGAACTTACATAGAGGCCGAGATAAGCTGTATGTGACTACCAAACAACTACTGGGAAAAAACAAAAATCACATTTCATTGCCAAAAGGCGTCAACAGGTTATTTGTGGTGAATCTGCGGGTACTAAACAACCAATAAGTAGTACTGAGGATTTTCAGCCGTTTTTCAGTGAGCGAGGTTGTAATTATATTCCGAAATCTGCACTTATGCAGTACGACTTTACACTGAATCCCATCTGAAGATCTGCACTTAGGTAGTACGACGATCCTGTATTTCTGGAATTTCATCTATGATATCTGTTTTAAGTAGGACTGGAGCAAGACTTTGGTATGCTTGAGCTGTATTTCCTATTTTTCACCCTCGTATTCATTTGTTGTGTTTTGGAGCCATAATAAATTTTCAGATATTCTCATGTCTTTACATGCTTATTCATCGAACAAACTGTGTAATAACATTTGTTACATCAAACGAAAGCGCAGATGTTATGAGTGTGTTGTTACAAAATGTTTATCCATAAATGGCTTGAAAGTTTCATGGTCAACTAGACAATATGGAAAAACCATGATATTATATGGTTTTTCACACAGTGTTAGCAAGAAATAAGGGTGAGAAGTGTAGATATAAGCTAATCTTCGAAAACCTTAAATTTAAGTATTTGACATATCTTCATAAATTTGCTTTTTAACTTCAAGTGCTGTGAGCTGAATTTATGAAAATTGCAGAGTAATAG
>KK121355.1:95522-125394 GCA_000611955.2 Stegodyphus mimosarum | reverse complement strand
TTTTGAAACAATATAAATATATATATATATATATATACAGAGAGAGATTGTCAAAATTAAGGTATTTAAAGCTCGAAATGTTTAAGGAAACTTTAAGATGGCAATTCGAATGCTTCTAAAAATTGATTTGCTGTAATTTTAATAAAACTTCATTTGATTTGGATTTTAAAAAATTTCGATGCTTACTTTATTCATGGAATCACTCTTTTTAAGATTAGAATATTTTTTTTAAAAAAGATGCTTCTTAGTTACCATTTATGTCAAAAAGTAATTTATTCTTAATTGAAAGAGTTTGTCGAGAGAATTAAGGATACAGCAAAGACAGCAGTAAAGAGAAAATAATAAAAAACAAAAGAAATAATGAGAGCTTTTCTTTTTTTTTCAACGCATTTTATCCTGTTAAGCTCAGATTATTAATTGCTTATAAAAATTAAGTTTCTTAGCAGAGTAAATACATAAATGAGAAAGCGGTTTGAAAGGGATTTAATGATGAGTTAATAGAATGAAACATAAGTAAAGCGCTTCCTGGGAAAAAATCATAAAAGATTACATGGAAATGCTCTTTGGCGAAGAGTTTCTTTTGTTAAGTTATTTATTGTGGTGAACACTTGGCAACTGTCTGTATTAGTAAGTTTATGGAAAAATATACTTATTACTTTATGTTAAGGTATAGGTAATGGTGGTAATGTTTTGATACTAATTTTTCACCGAATAAGCACTAATTAAGGTCTCTTTGCTGCTTTTAATTTTAATTTCGCCAAACTTGCCGATCTTGAAATTCAAATTTGAACGTCGCCAACTAGGCGGGAAAATGTAAGTTCTTTCGTCTGCAAGCACAAGTCGCATCGGTGTCAATTGTCGAGAACTTCGTTTTTAAGTCTTCGGTTGTGTCGCATATATTATTGTTGTGTTTTAATAAAACTAGGAAAAGGCATTATCGCCTTATATGGTCCACACTTAGACACAAACATTTTTTGGTAAATCGAGCCGCAGTTTGGAATTGGCTTGCGAAGATCTGGTATGGAACTTTCGTTTTGTTAAGAATTCTCTGTCTTTTTGGATATGGATGCACTTTCGTTTTGTTGAGAATTCTTTGTCGCTTTGGATATGGTTATATGCTGATCACCTCGTCGTTACTCTGAGGGAAATTGGTAAGTGAACTTTGATTCCACTATTTTTAATTAAGAACTGTATAATTTAAGCATTCAAATCATTGAATTTGCTTAGTTTATATATCGCTTTAAATTTCGGACTGTCAGAAAAATTGTTTTATTTGACTATTCAGAATGGAAATAGAGAAAATAAATAAAAAAGAGCGTTTTCGTGAACTATTACACCGAAGGTAGTAGATAAACTCCAAATCGAAATTGAAAATTCAAATTCAAACAGTGAGGTTATTGAAGAAGTACTTGCTCAGTTAGTGATTAAAGAGCAGGCCTTATATTTAGTAGATAGCGAAATAGGAAAAATTATTGCGACTAAAGATATGGAAGACGAAATTAATAGAACAATATAAAGAAAGAATAACTCTTTTGAAAACGCGAGCGTATAGATTGTTAAGAACTTCTGTAAGACAGCAACCGGTAATTGAAAGTCAGAATTATTCAACTATTAAGGATACTGGGAGTAGAATTAAATTACCGGATATGCCTTTGCCAACACGTTTTGGCGAATATGAGGATTAGAACAATTCAAAAATTGAATGTCATAACATAATTTCTAACAATTCTCACATATCGGAAGATGAAAAGCTTTATTATTTGAAATCGTTACTACAAGGTGTAGCAAAACAGATTGAAACGGAAGCAAATGTTTTATCATTACATAAAGCATTAGGAAATCGCTTTGAAAATAAATGCTTAATTTTTTACAGACATATTAACTCTATTATAAGCATGGAAAAAATAAATCATGAATTGCGATAGAGTTTAGAAAGTTACCGGATAATATTTCTCGAAATATTGGAGCATTGAAAGGCATACATTTTCGGATATCATACTGTTAAATATAATTCTCCCTAAATTAGATAAAGAAACTCGAAAATTATTCGAAATGAATTTGAACACTACTAAACCTCCTAAATGAGCAGACTTTATCGCATTTATTGAGAAAAGATGTCAGGTTCTCAAAACACAAGTAAAATGTAAAATTACCAATTCAAAGTCTAAGTCTTTCACTACAGATAACAAGGCAAAGGGATTTGTAACAAGGCAAAGGGTTACTTGTATCCAAAATGAAAAAGCAATGAATAATTGTGTATTGAAAGATAATCTAAATGAAGTTGGATATGATGCTTGAAAGTTGTACAATTTCTAAGCATACTCCATATCAGACCGAAAACCAGAAAACTGCAGAAAATATTTAGTTTGGAATTTTCTGAAATTACCAAATACTGAGGTGTAACACATACGTTAAGTGTCATTTCCAAAACTACAGTCTTGATTTTATTTTCAATGAAAATAATCGTTATCAGCGAATCTGGATAACGCTTCCATAAAGATATGAAAGTAGGCCATAAAGGAAATGATCTCGATAATGCTGGTCGATGTCCATTGGATTCTGAAAAATGATTTGCCTGAGATAAAATTATAAGGTATTTCTCCCGCTTTCTTAGCATGCTTTCGTAATGTAGGGGTCAGCAGGATCGGCATGCATTCGGGAGATCCATGGTTCGAGTCCTGGCGAGGGCATTGCTCATTTTTCACCTCTCCTGCTTCGAAATAACCTTATGAATCTACAGTGGCACCCGACCTAAAAAGGGGGTGGATGATGATTCTCCACCACCAGGATTTGGCGATTGGGTCCCCTAATCCACCCTTTAAAAGCGGGAGTATATAAGGTATTTCTACCTCCTTCTTAGCATGCCTTCCTGGTGTAGTGGTCAGCACACTCGGCGCGTATTCGAGAGGTCCGTGGTTCGAGTCCAGGCGAGGGTATTGCTCATTTTTCATCTGTCCTGCTCCGAAATAACCTAATGTCTCTACAAAATATATCAGAGAATATCTACTAAAATACTATAATTTTTTATTTACATCTGTGAAATAATAGTATTATATAATATATGCATATATTTATGAAATATGTATGAATTGTTTGCACCATAAAAAGGAAATTTGCATTTCTTATTAGCAGAATCTATTTTCTTAACATTTAACGTATGTCAGCCTAATACACCTTATAAATATTTAACTAATTTGCATTTGGGGAATACGCAGTTACCATACTTACGTTTGCAATCTTCATCTCATCAATAAATTTATATTTTGCTACTTAGAGAACTTGAATACAATTAGTGCCTTGTACAGGTTCCTTATTTTTTAATAGATAATTGGTATATTGAGCAACCTAAATTTTATTTGATACCTATAATAGCCAAATTATATCGGCAGTTTTCTACTAGCAGCACATGTCTCAGAAGACTTTGTGGCTGTAATGAAAAGAGATCAAATATTGCTACGATTCAAAAGAAAATCTTTTAAAAGTATTGTTGCGTTCTCTAAGGGTTAATGGATTTGGAGTATGAAGAATGGAAACGCAATTTATTAACAGGTATTACTCAGGACAGCTCCAAAAACACAGTCGGTGAAAAACTACGATAAACACGCTGAAACAATCACCAACACAAGATTATCAGGCTATCAAGCTATAACGGTGAAGACAGCTTCACGGCAAAACACCAGAGTACCGCTTCCGACTCGGTTCGGTCGTTATCGGAACACAACGTACTCTCGAGACTCTTCACGCTACAACTCGCGGTGCATTCGACAATAGCCTCAACAATGCGCACTCTCGACACACCAACTCGACAGTAGACTAACGATAAAACTCAATAGACTTGCAATTGACTAAGAGACTCTGACGAAATACGCTAGACTGACGATCAACTCGATAGACTAGGCACTAACTGACTCCATGTGACTAGACCGTCAATTCCGAAACGGCTGCTTTTGTTAGCTGGATGGGTTCTTTATATGCAGGTGAAAGGAAAGACTCCGGAATGGCTTGCAACGGAAAGAATTTACAACGTGGAATGGCTTTCTTTGGTTACTAGAGATGTGTTTGCTGGTTTGCTCCTAAATCGTCGAAGAACTTTCTCAGCGTATGTTTATGATGTACGTTTTACTGAGCAATTTGTTTAAGGGTTTTTACCAATTAGTGAAATAAAATTAATATTTGGAAGAGAAATACATAATTGCAATGTAAAATTTTCTGCATTGTATGCTTATTTAAAATATTCTTAAAGCATAACGTTTTAGCGAAATTACGTAATCTTAGTATTTACTAGAAGTCTTATTTCGGTATATTAACTGAGTATTACATGAAGTCAATTACAATAAGAGTAACTGTAAGTTTTTACTTATTTAACATATTGTAAAATTTTAACTGTAAATGTTTTGATATTTTTATACAAAGTAACCAAAAATGTTCTTGCCGTTTTTGATATGACATTGAAAGAGTGAACCCCAGCATAAAAATAGTCGCCAAACCTGGCGATGAAGTGGTTAGGATAGCAGTCCGGACATTGAGCAAGAGTATAAAACCTCGTTGCAGAGAAACTGGTGACGTCGCGCTTCGATATATATATACATATATACCAGTGATCGTCTTAACATTACTTACTTCAAACATAACTCACACAGCGACTGATTGAAATGGACGCGTCTAAGGTGCTCGTTCGGAGTTGTTTGCCGTATGCTTTTAAAGTGGACCTGTCAACAGCAGAATCAAGTCACTGAATATCTGCCAGGCCTTTGGGAATGATGCCTGGTTCGTTAATGAACGAATGGCTTGGTTCCAGAAGTTCAGGCCAGGGGATATGTCTCTCAGTGATGCACCACGCAGCTGTCGGTCACAAGCGCTGGACGATGAAGCCTTGAGAGCAGTCATAGAGAGTGACTGTAGCCAAGCATGTGGAGAGCTTGCTGCACATGTCCAGTTATCTGATGAAACGATCAGACTCCATTTGCACCGCATAGGAAAGACACACAAGCTGAGCAAGTGGGTATCCCACTCACTGTCCGATGCAAACAAGCAACTGCGTGTCTCTACCTGTGTGTCATTGCTTACTCGGCACCGCAATGCATTTATATTTGATCGAGTACTCACCAGCGATGAAACGTGAGTCCAGTATGACACACTCAGGTGTTTCAGACATTTGGTTTCACCACGGGACCCTGTGCCTCACACTGCGAGACCTCTCCACCCACACAAAATCATGCTCTCTATCTGGTGAACTAGTCGCCAAGTGGTGCACTACGAGCTTCTGCCAGTGGGCCAAACCATCACGGCAGGCCTGTACTCGCAGCATTTGGAACGTGTGCATCAGGCACTGAAGCATAAAGAGCCAGCATTGGTCAATCGTAAGTATGTACTCTTTCTTCATGACAATGCGAGGCCGCACGTGGTTCGGGAGGCCAGGGACATCATCCAGCGACTGAGCTGCGAGACACTACCCCATCCACCATACCTCGTACTAACAGACTACCAACTTTTCCGTTCCCTGAACACCCATCTTCGTAGGAAATTCTTCAACAACCGGCCAGACCTCGAAAAGGCCCTCACGGATTTCTTTGAGTCCAATACTCGTGAAGTTTACCTCGATGACATCGCACACTCGTTGACAAAAGGCACTGGATGTCGATGGTGATTACCTTGAGGATTAGCGGTGCTTATTATTTGTTTCATGTCTTTTTCTTTCTGACTGTCCGAAATGGCAAGAACCTTTTTGATTACCTCTATTTACTGCTAATATGATAATGTTACAAAAAAGAAAATTATTTAGCTGCTTTTTTTTCTGGTACACAAAATAAACAATGTTTTTAATATGATATATTTGGATGGAGCTTTCAAAGACCTATCATTATATGAAAAGAGTATTGTATTCACTTGCAAACGAAAATTTCTGTTTACACAGTATAAAATTTGTTTCTTGAAATAAGACATATAAAAAAGTCCAGGCATAAAGTAGAGAGTACAATATTATAATTAATTAACATCAATCTTGTGCACGTTTTTACGTTATATATTAAGATACGTTACAATTTTGGAGTTTACACATTTTGAAAATTAATTGTAAAAGATTTTTTAAGAGTTAGACCATTCAATCATTGATAATCAACAGGTCTTTCAAATTTGATTTTTCAAATGCATTTATTCTACATACTGGGATATAAATGATTATCTTAATGATTTTGTATTATTACAGGAGTGTCAAACAAAATTTGTGTTACGGAACACCGAGAATTAATAAAAAATTCGTAATAAATACTTTGTTATTTAAATTACAATTTAGAAGAAAAAATAAAAAGCCGTAACACATAAACACATATGAGGAAAAGCTGTCTCTAAAGTATCACATGGCTGGCACTGATGATAGCTACGAATATAAAATAACCAAGTGGTTGGCAATAATGATAATTAAAATTGCAGTATTGATAGTTCAAGTGATGTGTCCGGAAAAGAAATTAAATGCTGATAAGGTAAAGAAAATTGGAAATATCTGAAATAATTTAACCGAAAAAAAGGAAGAAAAAGGAAATAAATATACAATCAGAATGCTAAAGAAAAGTGTGAAACATTTTTTGCAACTGAATTTGCAAGGAATAAAAAAATGAATATACTTTTTACAAGGTGTTTTGGAATATAATTCTCTGAACTCAAGAGAAAATTACAACTGTTGCTGTGTTAAAGTGTGCTGTGCAATGCAATTGTTTTATGTTTCTTTACTAAATTTGGAACATGCGAGTTGAAAGTAAATTTGTAATGTAAAATACTGCATCGAATATATAAATGTATATTAAATTTTATAAATGGCATAAAACTAACCTTTTTTCATTAAATGTTTCTCAACATTATTGCAATTTTCTAGTTCAAATCCTACAGAAGTAGTAGGTATGGGGATTGCTTGATAATAATATAATAAAAATACTTCAATTTAATATTCAATAATTAATAAACTATAAAAAACGCTTTATTTATGATATAGAAAGAATAAAAAACAGTTCTTGATTTTCAACCGATGTAGAGCGTGACTTTACACATATTGTGTCCACTCACAGTTTTATATGGTAAAAATACGAATAATGCATATTATACTAGAACTCACTAACCAAACATTTCGCCTGAAAATAAACTGTAGCTGTACATACGTTGAGAAACATGCACTGAAAATGACAGAGTCGTCTTTTCCTCTCCCTTGACCTCATTCCTACTTTCACTTACCATACCTACAAGTCTTGGACTCTTCCAGCTAACAAAAGCAGCCGTTCCAAGTTTGAGCTTTTTCTCTCCACGTTGAGGCAGGGTTTATATAGCTTTTGGGCTGCCTTCGAGAACATGCTGGTCCAAACCGGTAAGAATTCATTCTAGAAGGTTCTCCATCCATCTATGGCATATCGTCAGTTTTGAAGCCAAATGTTGCCAAAGGGCGATTTCGAGCCAAATATGGCAACCCTGCCCTCCCTTGCCATTTTATGGCAACCATATATACATTACGGCGTACAGTTGCATGATTCTGTATTTTTGGTCCTTAACATGAGTTGTTCGAACAGAATACAGTGAAACCTCTCAAAGACGATCACCCATGTTTCGAAACGTTTGGGTTTCCAGTGGAGGCGATCATTTGAGTGCTCTGCTAGAAAAATAAGATAACAGAAGCAAGGTTATATAACACTGAGTAAATGGCTATCTCTCTAAATTGGCGAGATATCGTCAAGTTGGTGATGGTTCGGTGACTCATTTTTTCCAGCACATTTGGTGATAAATCGACAAAAGTCGCCAAGTTTGGCAACGTTTTTTACCAATCCCCGTATAAGTATAATTGGTACTGTCATTGATCCCTATGTGTAACTATAAGCGTATCTGGCCCTCATACGTAACATTAACCGGATATGTTTTACAGTAATTTCGAGAAATGGAAAGTACTAGAGATTTCGCTGTGGCCGCGATAAAACTTTGTAAGGTACATTTTAATTTTATGACAGTTATTTTAATTTAATTGTGCTTTCCTATCTTTCCTCGTTTCACCTTACAACTCCCTACCAGAATGAGGTTTTAGAATCGCGTTGAATGAAAATAAGTAAGACGTAGTATTAAAGGAAGATTCAACTTACTTTGTGAGAGACAGCTGGATCCTGCGTAGCGCGTTTTTGCCTTCGGGCTAAGTCTTGTCGGCTGTATATCACGTGGCTTTTGATTGTCACCGGCTAGTTTTAAATTAAGGGCCAACTACGTTAGATTTGTATTAGCTTCCGCTAAGTCTCTTTTAGTTAGATATAATTAGTTCTTATTTCTTATTTTTGAGTTGAAGCCCAAGTGGAGGCTTTGTTGTAAGCCTGAAGAAAGGGGTCGATTGTTCATCTTATTTCAAGTATAATAAAAGGTAGTTAACCCTTCTTGAGTTTACACTTCCTATTATTTGAACTAAGCGATAATTCGCTTAACAGTTCACAGGGTTCCCCGATATTGACTTTTATTAGAATAAGAGAGAGGAAATCTACAACTTTAAAAGATCAGAACGAGCATCTGCTCTCAGTTTTCTCATTTCAGAATCGACTACGTATTGCAATCGCGATGTAATATACGCAGTATACGACTATGTCCGTATATAAGGCTTGCTTTTTAGCTGCTCTTTAGCTGCGCTTTGCACTGCGTTGCGTTTAACGTTCTTAATAGTTTGAAGTGTCACGACTGATTGTGTTGTAAGACTGAGAAGAGTGGTTCGAGTATTTTTATGGAAAGTTCCCAAACTGTTAATTCTGTTTCTTTCAGTAAAATAAGTTTCATCAAGCTATCATCGGTTTTGTAAGCGTTCAATCGAACTCGTACGCACGCAACAATTTTATATTAACTTGCGTTACTGTTTCAGTTGATGGTAACTCGATGTTCGTATTTAAGTTACAGTGATTTCCGAGGAAATTTATAGATCACTTTGTTTCCCTGAACAGAAAACTGTTGCGTAATGAACAAAAGGAGAAAAATACTTATTGAAAAATTTTTAGTGCTTTTAAGTAGCCTAAATTATTGTCGAAATAATTTTCTTTTTACGAAAAAAGATAATTATTTTCTGTTCATACTGTAAATCTGGTGTTACAACCTTTCACTGAGTTATTTTCGCTCATATTTATTGGTATCTTAGCTCATAAAACAATAAAAATGTTTTTACTAAAACTAAAGTTAAACAAAATCAGTAAAACCACCATATACAAGAGAAACAATTTATTTTAAATACAGAAATTTTTAATACAAATAATACTCACATACGACACAATACACACTTTTTAATGTAAAAGTGCTTAACTTTCATTAGCGGCTAAAATGAAGTTGGCGATTTCTGGCGGCTTAGTTAAATGTGTTGTTGAGAGAAATGCATCAAATTTCAGACCACTATAAGCGAAATAACATTGGCATTCACAAGAAATTACTGTCTCTAGTAATAACAGCAAAGAAACAACTCTCCAGAAAGTTTCCAACTGTGTATTCCTAACTGAGGAATACCATTGAAAGTTGAAGACACGAAGACAATAATTTTCGCAGCCGTTCAGTGTGAAGTTACGTAATGATTATATCACTCACTTACTTAATGTTACAAACATACAAACTCATAATCGCAGAAGAATAAGTATTTAGTATTTAGAAAGTACTTTATTTGAAGTTTAAATATGTAGGAGTTTTTAATTCACATACAGCTATGAAACAACGAAGAAAATACAGAGTATAACATACGAAAAATAAAATTCTACAATAAAATCACACATTGTACAAGTTAATGAAACTGGCAGAAGTAATTTAAACATTAAATGCGAAATCTATGCGTTTTTCGCAAAATCTATGCATGTAAGTAAATCCGAAGGATCAAAAGTAAGCATAGTTTATTAAGTTTCATCTGAGAAAACTCATAATATCTCACGATAGATACATATGAATTATATAAATGCAAACGTAAGCTCTTTAGCTTTCTCTCCAAAGAACTCTTGAAATGTTTTGTTTGTATTTGAAGACACTAGTTTGAATATATTGTGTGCTCGAAAGAAGTGGCTATACGCTTAATGTCTTACTGTGAAAAGATATTTCGAGTTACAAATATTCGGAATACCAGGTAGAGAACTGCATGACTTCAGTTTCAGCACTGGGAGATACGGTGTTCCATAATTATGGGATTTTAATTTTCTATAATTTCCGTGGAAAAAACAAAGTATAATTAGTAAAATACTTCTTATGCATCTCATAGCAGAAATGAAAAAATAAATTCCGAATCTTCATGTGGAAAGATCAATGAGATATGAGAATTTCATATTTTGTCGGAAGTATGAATTAATAACCAGTGCTGTTTCATCCGACAATAATTTAGTATTTTCCAGAGCGAGCTATTTCTTGTTTTAAAATTGCTTCTTATACAACGGGGGAATTTAGGCACATTTTTAAGAAATATTTGAATACGGTCTACAAAATGCATGGAAAATGATCCAGGCCAAATATTGGTCTAATATGTTTGTGAATTCGACAGATTAAAAATTAGAAACGTTCCATATTTATTAAAGGATCCGAGCATTTTATTAACTGAAACGTTTGCTCAGCTGAGACTATATAAACAAGATATAACCTTTATTTATAGAATCATCTAAAACATTTTACCTTGCGGGGTTCCACCCTTTTATTTAACAGTTAAGTGTAGGCACCCTTTTACACTGATAAGCGAATAATCGCTTGAGTGTGTGAACAGAGACATAAGACTCAATAAGGGTTATTTACCCTTTATTTCTCAAAATAAGGATAAACACAGTCGGCTCCTATCTCAGAGCTTACAGCAAAGCCTCCACTTGGCCTTGAACTAAAATTAGTAAGAATTAAAACTTAACTAAAATATATAGCCGAAGCTATCAGGATTCTAAGCACTTGGCCCCTAAATCTCAATTAAGTGGGCGCAGCTATCAAGGGTCTGAAGTACGACCGAGGCTAGTAATAGCTTAAAGGGAGATGTAGCCCAAAGGCAAACGCGCGCTAGTTAGAAACTCTGGCTCTCGTTAAAATCAGTGAAACAACGACTTAAATACTACTTTCACTCATTTGCATTAAACGCGTTTTTGAAAAGACGTTCTGGTAGGAAATTGTAAGCTGAAGCTAGAAGAGATAGGAAAGATTCATAAACTTAAAATAACTGTTATAAAATTAGGATAAACCTTACAACCTTATTTTCAGAAATTCAGCAATAGATGTACATATCGAGAATTAGCAGAGAAAGCCTGTAGCCTGAGAGCAACATTTAAGCCATAGCCATTTTTTTCAAACACTGCATATTTTGGGAATTTTGACAAAACATACATATATAAAAATGCTTGAACTCTTAACTTGTTATACACCTTAAACTTCCCAAATAACAAAAATTACAATAAAATTACATTTATAGATGATTGACTAAATGTATACTCAAATCAGAATAAAGTTAATATCGTAAAAAAATCTAGAAGAAAAAATTGCACTATTAACTTTAATAATTTCGTTAAATCTACTGGAAAAGTTTTAGAAATATCTTTAAAAACTACAGTAAATCCTGAACTATAGTAAATGTTTAATATTGATTTCCTTTATGCAACTGAACAGTTTACCTCAAAATACTTATATTATACACAGAAAGACACAAAAATATTGACATCTTAAAAAGGGGAAAAAAAGGTGAATGAATGATAATATATTTTACTTGGATCATGCAATGAATAGTTATCCGTACATAACACTGAACGAAATTCGTACATGAAAAGAAAACTGCTGATGAATGATAACAAATAATATATAATTTCCTTAATTATCAGCTTTGTACAGAAAAATATGCTGTAATATGAGTAACTATTAGTCACGTGTATATAAATTTCTCATGACGTAAGGACGGTTCTTAACCAGTCTGAAATGGATTACACGTGGTATTTACTTGGACAGTTTCGTGACGCTAAGTTGGATTATTTTGTGAAAATTTTCATATTATAGAGAAAGAAATCATTTAAGACAAAATCATGGACTATTATGATCTCCTGTTGTGTCTACATTTAATATTTATATTACTAGTCAGTTTATTTGATGTATGCTTAGCATCGGCAGGATACATTTAAATCAATTGAGTCTACCATGAACTACACATTACACCACGTAATTTACGAAGAAGCAAATCCATATACAGCACATATATTCACCTTTTCTTTACTTGTAGCATTTTACTGTATTGCTACTTGCATGCGATTCTACGGGCGACGTAGCGAAAGACTGACATTCTAATTACTATTCAAAAGAATAAGCTCCTGTTTGTGAAAAAGTAGTCGGAAGATGTCACACTTAACATTACACAGAAAGCTCACAGGAATACATGAATAGATAAATGCTGTCATTATTTTGGCACAAATTTTATGAGAATATGATTGAGACATAATTGAAGAGAAGAATATGGAAAATAATTCCCAAATAGTAAAAAATGAGTTAATAGATAGAAATAAATTGCAATGAAGCCAAATAATTATTAATAAATACAAGTTTTTATTACTACATTAAAATAGTCTCAGCTTTACTATTAAATAAAAGTCAAGAACTTCTTGATGTACCCCAGTGATAATTTATGTAACTCAGCTCAGCAAGAAAACACATCATTCATTTATCTCAAACTAAACTGGAGAAAATAAATGCAAAAACAGAACGAAGATATATAATAAGAAGGTAAAGAATATTTATAAATTATTTCTAGTTTGAAATACAAAAGTGTATAGACTTTTTTAGAAATAAAACTGCTGAAAGGACTTGCATATTATGCATGATGAATTCGAAGCATTCATTATGCAATTCAAAGCAAACATAATGTACTCCCAACATGAAAGTTCCTTTGAACGTTAGAGTTTTAGAAAAAGTTTATAATTATCATGCAGATTACTAAAAAAATTTGTAAGGAATAATTTAGGGTTGATATATCTGAAAAACATTAACGGCAACAAAAGACATTTCTTTCATCGTAACAGGTCGAGCTATTAAATTTTTTGCTTAACTGAAAGAAGAAGAACACCACTGCTATCTAAACTATATAGAGCACATATTATGATTACCTTTTAGCTCCATCTCAGTATAATTCTTTTCCCTTTACTGTTTGAAACATATTTTATTACTTACATTATACTGTTTTTCAAAGTTTTTCAAAGCATTGTGAGTTTTAACAGGCCTACTTTTACTTTCCAATAAAGGAGTAATGATGTGTAGATAAAAGCCAAAATTATGTCCTGATATCAATATTCATCTTTTGCAGTGTCAATGTTTTAATAAGAAGGCTTGTCTCTCCACAATTCTATGTTATTTCCCATTTTCGGTTATCAGCAGTATTCAGTCTTGTTAGTGTCGGATAATCGGAATCAATTGTATGTTAAATGAGACGATAGTATTTAGAAAATTCCATTTTTATTGCCAATATATCGCTGAAAATTATTATGTTAAACAAAAAATATTTAAAACCAAAAGTGTAATGTACAAAATATAAAGAAAAGTTTTATATTTTCATTCAAAAAGTTACTAGAATCAAAAGAATATAGTCGAAAACAGATTATTTTCTTATTTAATAATATCAGTTCTCATTTTGGAGTTGAACGTTTACGATTCTTCGAAGATTTTCTCAGTGAGCATAGTGATTCTGCAAGGCTTTACACAACATTTTAATATATTTGATTCTTGTTATAACAAATCCTGCAGGTCATTATAATAAGTAATCGATATATTCTCATCATTGGATATTTTGGGTCCTAATAATGGTGCTCTGGCTATAAACAGCGATTGTTAGAGAGGAAGTACATTGCTTTCAGTTGTTTTGTTCAAATTTTCAAATGAAAGTCCATTTACAAATCTAAGCTATTGCGGATCTTATTTTTGCCTGTTTTGGATTCTGTATTACAGTTAAAGACAACCGTTGTTCAAAGACATTGAACTTAATAGCTTGATAAGTGATACTAGAAACACGTTAAATCTATCTATATCAGAATTCTGACGAAGGTGTTTTTTTTTTAATTTGATTACAAATTTCATCATCAGATAGATCAAGCTTCTTCTCTATACCACTAAAAGAAACTAGTTTGTTGAATTCCTGCATTTCACAAAAGGCGGCACTTATTTCTCACTTATTGTCAAAACAGAAATTTTTAATTGTTCCATACAGGATAGAAAGGCAATTGCCTTTCGAAAATCACTTAACGTGGTGTTGAATAGAAAATACTTATATGGCTTCTTACTCAATACGTAAAAATCTGAAACATGTTTAGAACTGCTTATTTATAAACTTAATTATAGTTTCCAGAATTAAGATTTTTAGAAAATTAAACGTATTTTTTATCAACAATGTTTTCATATCATTTAGAATATGTGAATTAAAGCCTTCCTTTGGAGATTTCAGTAATGAATTCTGCCCATGGGAAAACAGTTTGGACAAGGGAATTCAAATCACTGAGCTTGTCTTCCGCAACTCTAATCCAAACTCCAACCGCGTTATGATGAAAAGTAAAAAGCGTAATATTTTAATTCCCAAAATAGATATGCAGAATCAACTTTATCGAAATCACACAAGTATTTGCATTTTAACATGTCTGACCTATTATAAGAAAGTAAATTTGAAGCTCATAGAGACTGATGGTAATTTTATCGATATCACATATGAACATGTCTGATCTATTGCAAAGTGGTAAATTCGAAGTTTGTAGAGACTATTGTTAAATAGCTATTGGGAAGGTAACAGATATTTTCATGTGCACTGTGGTAAAAAACGAGAGATCGAAATTTAGAGCAGCATATTGAAGACAAATATGGGGGGGGAAATCGAAACTGGCTTTATTAAAATATTAGAATCGTTGAAAGCAGACATAAAAGTAAGTGTTGAGTGTATTAGAGTAACATAACAGTTCAACAGTGGATGAAAAGATGTGACTGATGACTTCGAAAGCGGACAGTCAAAAACAAAACTGACGGATACTAATATTAAGTAGAATGTGATGAGATTCGATTAAAGATTAAGTTTGGGTTTGATATTTGCAGAGTGACAGATAAATCGAGATACAGATTCGACCAGTTTTAACTTTTCTTTTCTTTCCGCCGTTAACATGAGTGTCAGTTCATTTGAAATAGGCGCTTAATAGCCAGTAGGCCTAGGCCAATTTAACTTTCTGTTTCGACATAAGGAATATTTTCCAAGGTTACCGTACTACAAAATTTGCTTATCCCGGCAGAAGTCTTTGACGTCACTGGCTTTGTGTGACATCACTAACTGATCAACTGCTCTTCGTTTCTGCCCCTTCTGTCCAGTGAAATAACGTCACTGATCTCCAGTACTGGAAAGATCATGAATTAAAGAGATCTTAATAATTCACTGACTTAATTTAAATAATTACTGAAGTAAAAGACTTTATTAAATGTATTATTCGATTTTATTAGTTTACTTTCTTTTAATTAATAAATATCAGTAAACAAGTTTTAAATACATTTTGAATTACTATTTTTTTATTAATTCTAATCTTTCAAAGCTTAGCTTTCATAATAAAATTAAGTATTTTTGCAAAACAACTACTGCATAATATAAGAAAATAAGAAATATATTTAAGTTATCTAGAGATTTCATGATATTTAAATACGTAGTATGCAATTAAGCTATAGAAAATTCTATTTTATGGAAAGAGAATTGTCAGACAACAAGAAATAAGCATGAAGCAATAACTAATTTTAGAAGAAAATAAAATGAATTTTCAGATTTCTAAATGAGTCAGTTTCACCTTTAACTGATTTATTTGTACTGCGTACTTTTCCATATAACATTTATCTTATGAATATTTTATACAAGCACGTTATAATAGTATTGATTTAATAAAAATGTGAATGTTTATATACATATGAAGAAAGAAGAAGAAGAGAAAATCTGGAAGAGAAAATCTTTGACGTTTATAACTTATCTATATAATTTAAAAGTACGCGCATCGTAAATAACTTAATATCTAGATCTAGTAAATAGGAATTGTTTTTTAAATTAGGAAATATCAGAGGTTTTAATTAGAATAAATAATTTGATTTCAGTTTACTGTTGTGTCTACACGCGTGCTAAGAAATATGCAACCAATGTTAAAAAAAAGTACGAATGCAAAACGAAGGATTAAAACATATAATTTACATATGAGGTAGAAGTTGCATCGCTGAATAGGCAACTGAAATTAGTATAAAATTCAAACCCACAGTCATACTACAACGTGTCAAAAAGGAACATGCCGGACCTACGCTTCATTTCACAAGCAGTGATAGTTCCGGGTAATCTGCGGTACCAAAAGCTGAAACCATGAGCCGAAGACGCCATTTGCACGATGAAATGCACTGGTTGTAAGCTGGTGCAAGACAATCTGCTGTTGCGAGAGAGTTGAGGTTAGATTACTACTTTATTCAATTTAATATGGTAACAAAATAATTTCTCAGAATGTTGCAGTTCTTTTCATTTAATAAACTCCCGTAAATCAAAAAATTTGGATCTGCCAATATAGAGAATGGAAGTGTTAAACAAACAATGCACATCTGACATTTATTCGCTCTAGTGTTCTTAGTTTCTAATCTCAGTTAGATACCGATCAATGACACCTTACAATTAACCAAGTAAATAATTTCAGTTCAAAATTACCTCTGATTTTCCTAAAAATAAATCAAATACTAATTCTGAATTTACATGTTTTTTTTTTCGTATGCGTTTGCGCGTGATTTATTTCAGGTATCATATCATCATGTTTGTATTGGCAATTATATACCCCCAAAAGCATTTCAAAGAAGTCGTCTGAAGAATAAGTTTGCTAGAACATCCTGAAAAGCTTGCATCACAATAGTAATGATATGAATTCGCAAAAATGCCCAAAAGGTATAATTCAGACAAATAAAGTTGGATATATACTATAAACTATTTACTCTCCTTGGCGCAATAATAATGCTATTAACAGTTTCCTAAAAATAGCTTGCTTACGCGCTTATTATAAATATGTTTGAAAATTCTAACATTTATTATCTTTTATTCGCCATTAACTGGAAAATTTCTGTTCTCAGGAAACAATAACACCATTTTTAGAAAAGTTTTAAAATCCTTATAGATCTAATATAAAGAATAAATATATATTGAAAATGCTGTACTGGCCCTGAAAAAGTAGTTAAATAGTAATGCATCATCTAGGAATGAAGAAAAAGCAATTCACTTCAACAAATCTTGGGACAAAAGATAAACTGTTTTCGTTTCTGAATCTCGAGAAATATAATTTTGGTCCTTTGAATGGATCGCTCAAAACTAATAAGAATTACTTGTTTTTTTCATTCTGAGATTAAGCAAGATAAAATATAAGATTTTATACCATAATTTTTAATTGCAAAAGATATTTGTTTAGCAATGCAGTTAAAATTCGTTAAAGCTTTCGAAATCGGGAGTCAGCTTTGTTCGATCTGAAGGTAACGGCTGCAAGAAATGTTACTTCATCTTAATATTATTTATAATATATTTACCCTTATTATTTATTTTAATTATTTATTTATTAAATTTAAGTATTTATTAAATTTATTAATATTATTTACCCTTTTTTTTAAACCGATTTTTCCAGAGCAAAGCCACTTTTGTATCATTCATACGATAAGAAAAAATTCAATTTTAATTAATTTTGAAATAGAACTGTTTTTTATCGCATGGGTTATTCATTAAAAAATTTATTTTTATTTAAAAATTAAAATAAATTATTTTTCTGAATGACTAAGATTCTTTTTACATTCAGAAGTGCAAAAAGTTCGCAAATAGGATTTGTCTATGTGTATAGTGTATAAGGTATTTCTCCCGCCTTCTTCGCATGCCTTCGTGCTGTAGTGGTCAGCATTCTGGGCGCGTAATCCAGAAGTTTGTGGTTCGAGTCCTAGCGAAGGCGCTGCTCATTTTTCATCTCTCATGCTTTGAAATAAATCTAATGTCTCTACAAGTGGCGCCCGAACTAAAAGGTGGTGGATGATGATTGTCCACCACCACGATTTGGCGACTGGGGCCCATAATCCCCAGTCGTCCTTTAAAAGGGGGAGTATATAAGGTATTTCTTCTGCCTTCTTAGCATGCCTTCGTGGTGTAGTGGTCAGCACGCTGGACGTGTAACCAAGAGGTCCGTGGTTCGATTCCCGACGAAGGCATTACTTATTTTTCACTTCTCCTACTTCGAAAATACCTAATGTCTCTACAAGTTTACCACATAAGAGTAGAACTCTATTAATACAGCAAGAACACAAAACAAAATAAAATGAAGGCGACTGAAGCTCTAAATAACAGTACACCATTGCTATACTACGTGTAAAATATTATAGTTACTGAAAATTTCTTCGGCTAAAATGAGTTTTGGCTATAGGGAAAAATTAATTCTTCTTTAAATTTCTTATTTAGAATCTACTGTATTTATTTTTGAGAATTTGGAGGTTAAAAACTAAATTCATCTTTATAATTTAAGATAGGAAATATAGAATTTAACATAGGACTGGAGAGTATTTTGTTTTAGTTATAACATGAGGGAAATGTAATTTTTAATAGAGAGAATTTTTAAGAATGCTTTATAATGTCTGAAAAAGAAATGCACGGGCAAATTTTAATACTGAAAATGAAGTATAATCGAAGGTAAAATCCTCACTCTGAAATACTTTCAGATACCAGTGCAATGTTTTCTATACCATAACTTATACACAAACACAAAACAAAAGAAAATAAGCTCTCATATTCATGGTTGGATTTATGGTAACTAAATTAGATATTAACATTTGCAATAAACATTAGAATTTGCAGCATTTTTAAATTTACCGTTAGAAGAGTTATTCAGATCAAATTTTAGGTGAAATAATTTAGGCACATACCCTCAAGAAAATTCTTAAACCATTATGGAATGTATCTAAATTTAAACCCATAGAGACAAATACTTTAATTCAAAAACTATTAAATTATTTACTTAAATTACACATTCATCTAATTATATAACAAGTAGTCCTTGTTACTGGTGTTTTAAAAAGTTCAAAATAATTTGCATATGATAATTTTTAATCGAATGCAGTTACATACAAAAGCCATGTTAATATCTCAGTTTAAGAACCTAGGGAAACGTTTTTATTTTTCATTGTATGAAATGCTTAAAATTCAATTAAATAAATAAGATTGGAACACATTTAGTAAATCTATTATGAACGAAACTTTCAAAACGTATTTTATATAAAAATCATGGGAGTCGACAAAATTTTAAGCAAAGGATTTCAATGAGTCATAGCCGAATCAATGGGAATCGATAGCCGAATATGCTACTGAAAATCGACATAATCAAGATTCCGTTGACAAAAACCGTTAATTAATGCAATTAATAATTAATTATTTATTCATATAAAGCTGTATTATATAGTACGGAAGAAATCATCTAATGTAATCTAAAATTATCTGATGTATTTAAAAAAAACATAGGAAAAAATACACTAAAATTAAGGATTGCATTTAAAAAATTGAATAATATATTTTTATACAATAACTGCAATATAAAAAAGTTAAATGCAAGAACACAACAAACACAATAAAAAATACGAAAAGCGCAAAACTGTGATGGAAAACAAGAAACAGGGTGAATATTTTCCAACAAGGTGGTTTAAAATTTAAATTAAGGAATTTAATGCCAAATACTTAAAAGACTGCAATAATATATCAAACTAAGCCATCCCATTAATTAAACTCGCATCTTTGTGCAAACACAGTGTGCGATTTTTTTTCTAAAAGAGTTTTAAATTTGTAAAATTAAAAATAATAATAATACAAAAATATAATTGAATATAAATCTAGTTATTTATGTGCAATTATTTGTATTATGATTAGTATGTGCAATTATTTGTATTATGATTTTGTATATTGTGTATTATAGAGAAAAAATATCAGGCGGAAGTTGAAGAAAATCATTCCTTTAGATGCGGTTGTTGGAAGAAAACGTTTGGAAGTCTCGGATTTAAATCCTTTAAAGTAATTCTAATTTTCTGTATTCCTTCTTTAAGAATGCCGTACTTAAACCAGATTATATAGTAAAGCTGAGAAGATTTTACGAGAACATTAAATATTATTTTATGTTGTTTTGGCAAAATATATAATTTGAGATTTCTATTCGTGGTTTATTATTATTTAATGAACAGCTGAAAAGTTTACAGCCAGTGTAAAAAATTGAGACAAAAAGAATGAAAGAATGCTGCTGCATATGAATAACAGAAGTTTAGCGATACCCAAAGGATATTTTGTGACGTATGTTTAAAGCACAGTTCTCCAAAATCTCGAATGATATTATTATAAACATATTGAAACTGTTCTTTATTGGGATAAATAATCATAATTACCTAATTAATTTTATTTGTAGCAATAAAAATTTTAATTTTCTTCCGTTTTGGAAAAATGACCTTAAAATGTATTTGTTTAATTTGATCCATGTATTTAAAGTTATTAATATTCCTAAATATATTATATAAGTTCTCTTTCAACGAAAAATACTAGAGTTTATTAAAGCTTGTATTGTAATAAATACACTCAATAACGCTTCTATCGTTGGAAGTCAAAAAACGTATATTATATATTGTCATACCTATCATAACATGCTTGAAACACATATATATCATACTCTTAATTATAGCTACTGTATGTTAACTACTGTAGTATTAAACTTATTTAATTAGCAATGTCATTACAAAAAATGCTATATTAAAATACGTATCGTTTTAAAAATTTAAAATCATTTCTAGGGTCATGCTCATTATTTCACGCAAAGGCTTTTGTATAAGAATGCAAGAAATTCATGAATGGGGGAATATTTAATTCATATTTAAATTATTGTATTAAAGGAGCAATTTTGGAAATTCATTCATTTTTAATATTTTTATATTTTAATAATTGTTTTATCAAACGTTAGCAATCAAAATTCGAGCGATAACATTCTACGCAATGCAGCAGCTGCGCCAATGACAGAAGGTTTTGGTAAGACAAAGTAGATTTCTGACAGATAATTAGTAGATGAACAGAAAATTATCAAATTTACTCAAGACTTTTTTAACCTATTTTTATCTTAAGGTCGTGCGCACTTAACCGAGAACGAAATTCTGCAGAATAAAATTTAAACTAGTCATTTTTATTATGTTGCCGTAATTTCCTTCGTCATAGATATCAGAAACGTATTTTTCCCTACGCATTATATGGCAAATTCTTAATCAGAGCACATATGTAAGAAATTTTGAAACAGCTTGATTTTAAATATTGCTAAGCTTCTGTTCAACCAAAAGAAACAATTCACATATAGAAAGTTAAAAACAATTATTCTGATAAACAATGTAAGCAAGGGGTGATGGCCAGTTGCAGCGTCCGGATGTCCGGCTGTTGGCTGAAATCAGAGATGATCGGCTCATGCTACGATCCAGCTGTAAAAGGAAAAGAAATGTCAGGATGAAAGGAAAATTTATGTCGAATACGTATTGACAATATTATTATTTTTGTAAAAACTGAAAACAAGATTGAAAAAAAAAGTAATTTTAATGGCCATCTGGATGAGATATATGACGAAAAGTATATAAAATCGACTGAAAGAAATTTAGATTATTTAAATATGGCACAATCACGAGAGCTAAGAAGAAGGATGCATTCGAAGAGGACTTCCTGCGGGAAGCTCACAAGTATTTCACGTTACGTATGGTAAAAGGCACGGAAAACAGCCATGCAGCCAGCCCATTCGGCAGGGCTCGAATCCAAAGCAGGTCGAACAGCCAGTATTCGGCGGTCTTAATCATTCGGCCACTGGTGGGGCTGAAAGAAATTTAAGGCGCAACACTGCATACGGTTCATATATGAAAGGTTATTTCCCAAAGAATCGTCAGAGATGGGATTAAAATATTGTAAAACGAGCGTTTTATGGCTATTCTACATCAGGGTTATAACTGCAAGTAGTTCAGTGCCAGCTGATTATTTTCCAGTAAATCTTGCTGATATTGAAGGATATTGATGCTATAACAGAAGGATATTGCTACAAAAAAAGATTTTTTATTTTTATTTTGTATGCATTTGTTTGTATTTGTAGCTTTTTATACTAGTTTTTATTTTGTTTCATTGCAAAATTATGACCTTTGTGGCTTTTTTTGTGGGCTGTGGTAATTTTGTATAACTATTGAGTATCGGTTATGTACACTGAGGAAAAAAAAGGGGGCAGTTTTATATCTCCCGTTTCACTGGCCCATTGACGAAATTCAAATTGCCTTTTCCATGTCTCGAAACGCGACTTACGACACATATTAGATTTATACATAGCATTATTTTAACATAGGTATTTTGGCACAAAATCGGACTTTTTCTGAAATAACATAACGTTTTTTTTTTCATATTTAGATTCTACGACTCAGATTATGCCTAGATATTAAGTTTTGTAATTTTTGATGAGAAATTTATGGACAAATCAAAACAAAATATCTTGGCGAATTTTTTTTAGTTTGCGTCAAGAATAATTCACGTGGCAGAATTCTTAATTTATAGTAACTTACTTCCTTTTCTTTTTTTTCATTGACGAAAGAGAGGGAAAAATGTCAAAACGCGCCAAAATGTAAATTTACGTATATTTAGGAAATTTTTAATAAAAAACTCTATTTTTTGCAGGTATGCTTAGAAATACATCTATTTTAAGATGATGGCAAAAATGTTACAGGTTATAATTCAAAATTGGTTTCGAAAAATTTATAAAAATTATTTAAAAATACAAAGTTTAAAAATAAATCATAAAAAATGAGCGAATTTTATTTGGAATGAACATAAATTTCGAAATATGAAAGGAAGAATCAAATAAATAATAAGTTAATAAAAGAAGAGACTTCAGTAAATCTATGCCAAATTCAATTAACATCGAAGAGCGAAAATTTTGAGAGCTAATTTTTTAAAAACTACTGGTGCGATTTTTACAAAATTTCGCAGTTTGGTATAATTGGAATTGTAGAACCGAAATATGGAAAAAAATTGGCATGTAATTTCAGAAAATTCCGATTTTGTGTTAAAATACCTATGATAAAACAAAGCTATATATAAATCTAATATATAGTCTAAGTCGAGCTTTTGAGACATGAAAAACGCAATTTGAATTTGGTCAATTGGCCCAGTAGAACAGGAGATATAAAACTGTCCCATTTTTTTCGCAGTGTACGTATTTAATTAATTGTGATGCAGTTTGAAATACGTTGAGTGGATAATATTTATATATTTTTTTAACAAGCTTCAAACGAACTAAGATGCTGCCTTTGAAATCTACATACTAACATACTTTGGCGACAAGCTGTAAATGTTTCGTAAAATGTTAGTTAATGTGGTGATTTAAGGAATTGTTGAGAATTTCAAAAGCGAATAACGACAACAAAGTAAGCTAATTCCAACATTTCTCTAGAAAAGGGTTGCACAGCGGCCGAGTCACTTCATTTCACAGCATGTAATTAACGCGAGCGCTTTGAGTTAGTATGACAAATATTCAAATTAATTTTGCTTTACAGATCTATATTTCAACATGTATATGTTTGCTCATTTTCTCGCTTATCTTGTCCTTTTGGGAATTCAGTCAAAATGTTTATTTCTATTTTAAGGAGAATTTTCATGGGTATTTTCGATATCATTTGAGTTACATTTGTTTCAAGTTCTGTCTTAGTTTTCTCTCTCATATTAACTGCTATTTCTTCGGAGATACAAAAAAGATGTTGCGTCTTATCCGTATTTGAGACGACTTGTTATAATAAAAGCAACTATATAAATAAAAGCCTATGCAAATGCAGTGAAAGGTGAAGTGTTTGTTACTAGTATTATTATGATAATATAAAATATTTCCAAAACATGTTTCTTGTATTTAAATTGAGAAATTTATTAACATTTCATTTTAATACATCAAGTATTTATTTCGCAAACCATTTCTAATAAATCAAAATCTCATATAAATATTTACTTTACTCAGCCGACACTTTTTTTTAATTATTAGAGCTAGATTTTAGCTTATTGTACATCCCTCTTTAAAACAATAGTGTTTGCTTTTCCAATCAACGTAGTTGTTGGCTGGAATGTTTGCTACTTCCCAAAGTCTGAAGATTTTACAGAATTCATCTGTAACTCTAAATGTTCTTATTAAAATTTTAACATTTAATAATTTCGCTATGAAAACGTCGAAAATTATATGCCTTTATAAAGGATCACAATTGTTTAAGTAGAAACTAGAGTAACAGAATTTTTCTTTTCAATCAACTTTGATACGTTTTCATTCACTTTTTTTAAAATGGTTGCCTTTTCTTTTAAAGATATTTGCCATAGTTTTCTTTCCTAGTTTAAAAGTTGTTGACCAAAAAATGTCATGAGTTCAACCTGGTCAAGTGACCACTTAATACATTTCCCCTGGAGTTTACTTTCTTCTGATAACTCTGTTGTTATTTTTTATCAATAAAAAATACGATTTTCGTTAAATTTTATATTCCGGAAAAATAACTAGTCTGACGAAACTCGTTATTTCAAGAAATGAGAGAAAGAAAATTGCTTTAGTTTAGACAGAAAAACTACACAAAGTCTTTTTTTTATCATCCAGGAGGTGCCTTAACACAATTCAGCATAAAACGAAAAACATCGTAAAAGTTAGAAGTTGGTACACGCAAAGAGCACCTAACTATTATAAAACAGAGTAAGAAATATCAGAATAGTTCTTTAAAAATACTTTCAGAGAAATTTCATGCCTCTAATGCACACTCCTGACTTTTTTCCCTCCAATCTTCCTTTTACATGTTGAGAAATACTTTCAAATAAAAGTAGCATGAAGTAACAAATATAAATATATAGAGAATATGTTATACATGTGTATATTGCGTTTTCAATGTATTTTAATTTTATTGTATTATTTAACAGTATACTAAGTTTCATACACTTTACACGCGAATACGTTTCTAAGATTATGAGGCATTTCTCCCGCCTTCTTAGCATGCCTTCGTGGTGTAATGGTCAAGCACACTCGGCGCGTATTCGAAAGGTTCCTGGTTCGAGTCTCTGCGAGGGCATTGCTCATTTTTCATCAGTCTTGCTTCAAAAAATATTTAATGGCTCTACACTAGAGCCCGAATTAAAAAAGGTGGTGGATGATGATTTCCCACCACCAGGATTTGCAGATTGGGTCCACTTATGCCAAGTCGCCCTTTAAAAGGGGGTATATAAGGTATTTCTCCCACCTTCTTAGCATGCCTTCGTGGTGTAGTGGTCAAGCACACTCGGTGCGTATTCGAGAGTTCCGTGGTTTGAATTCCGGCCAGGGCATTGCTCATATTTCACCTCTCTTGTTTCAAAGAATACCTAATGTCTCTATAAGATGACTACCCACGCTTTCAGCTGATTTTCTTTTTTGCGGAAGTAACCGCCTTGAGCAAGTGATGTTCAATACAGATGTCCAGGGGAGATAATAGCCACCACGAGGGATTTCACTACACACCACACACACACACATACTCGCAGAACACGTGTATATATATATATATAAGGTCATCAAAAAAGAATGCTGGAATTTCGCGACTTTCTTAAATAATGAAATCTTAAACTTGCGTAAATAATTAATGTCTTAACATGGAATTAAAGCTCTGCAAATTTTACCACCGCTCACTAAATACAGTGTGTTACTTCAAAATTCTGACCCAGCCGGTATAGCGATTAATGACCTTAATTGCTGTAACGAAGGGCCCGGGTTCGAATCACGGAGAAGGTATGGCTTAACTATTCGTCCATTCATAGGAGGCAACGGAGGCTACTATTACATGCTTCCATAATGAAATGGTCATTACTTCCGTCCTTTGTAATGGCGCAAGGCTAATGGCTATTAAATAAAGCACCCGGCCGTTAAAAAACATCTTTTTGGCCACGCGGTATGACTCGTAAACAGCTGGAAACAACAGCTGAGGAAAATCGCTTAATTCCCCCCCTCCCTTCATTTCCGTTTAGTGTGTTTGCTCCATGAAAATCACGCGAATGATGGCTAACTTGAATTATAGTCTCAAACATCGTAGAAAAGACAAAGGTGTGCGGTGATGACAATATGAGTAACGATGATAAATTGCGAAATGGGCTGGCAACGACCTTGATATGCTTGTTTTAAAGTAACACACTATATAGTTCCCCTCGTTGAATAAACCATGAGTTCCTTAAATCATTAATTGGGCAGGGTGGACCAATTTTAATGTCAAGCTAATCGATTTCGTTACTACTGGTATTAGTTTTGTTAAGTTTTAAACATTTCAGATAGATATTAGTATTTTTAATTTAAAAAAAACTATTAAAGGTGATAAGATCATCTCTGTATTGACTAATAAGATTAAATTTGTCAGTTTGTTCTTATATTTTGCATGAAGTTGTAGTCTTGTATAGAAAGCGACAGACTGCAAATTTGCAGTATTCAATTAATAAATTATTAATAAATATTATTATTATTAAATATTAATTATTAATAAATTATTACACTTCAGTTGAAGTGGAAAACTTGTGCCCATGGATATACCATTAATAGATTTCAATATTTTATTTTTAATTTAATGAAAATATTGAAAACTGTACAGTCGAGATGTAATTTCAGCCTTAAGGATATTGTTGAGCTCTGGAAAGAAACAACTGGGCAAATTTAAACAATTTGGCAAATTGATGTTCATTTAATAAATCTTAAATAATAAATAAATAACACTGTGCAAAAATTAAACAGTTTAAGATTAGAACATTGCAAATTAGAAAACAGGAAATCAACTAGGTACATTAAAAGAATTTGCAAATTAATATTCAATAAATAAATGTTAAACGCCAAACAAATAATATAGTACAAAAATTAAAAAGTATAAGATAAGACCCTCTCAAACTAGAAAAAGAGAAACAACTGGGCTCGGAATAATAATAATAAAAAAAAAGAGAAACAAATGCGCAAATTAAAACAGTTTGAAAATTAATATGTTCAATCAATAAATGTTAAATCTGAAAAATGCAAAAACTGCTAAACGATTACTTCAAAACTAAAGTAATTAGAAAGAGAAAATTTAAGGAAAGGGAATTAAACTATTAAAAAAAAAAAAAAAAAAAAAAAAAAAAAAAAAAAAAAAAAGAAACATTTAAGATAATTCTTGCATAAATAAAAGAATTTCCAACCTGGAAAAACGCAGGCAAAAATTATTAGTTCCGCTGTCCGGTTTAAAGTGGCTAGCGCGTCGCGCAGCTGCACCACAGGTCCGGGGTTCGATCTCCGGGCTGGGCAAGGTTGACTCAGCCTTTTATCCCTTAAGTCGGTCGATAAAATGAGTACCAAGTTCGGTTGGGGACTAAACCCGGGGTCCTGCGACAAGCTGACCACTTGTCCAGGGCACATGCTGATACACTCCGGGACCCAATGGTCAAGAAAGCAGAAAAAGGGCACAGCAGGCCGTGGCCCTCTAGGGCTATGCGCCACTCCCCGAGGTCCTTCTGTCCCAGAGGAAAAAGGGAAAAGTCCTCCTACCATAGGGTGATCGTATCATCAGTTGTCTTACGTGTTGTTTCATATTCACAGAAATTAACGCTGGAACGCAGAAAATAACTCTGGAAACCAAAAATTTTGAATTTTTTCCCCATAACAGGAATTTTATGTGAAAAATGCATATTTTATTGCTTACTTTTAAAAGCAAGATCCCTAAAAATAATGGAACTATACTTTTTAGCAGAAATATTCTTTCTGAAATTAAAAAAAAAGTCAAATTTATATACCCCATTCGGGCGGGGCCTATCCTGATCCTAGATGATTTCACATGACATTTGACAATATTGAGATCTTTTATGCAAAAAATATTTTCGTTCTTTTTATTTGAAACAATTTTGTTCCCCCCCAATGATAATAGATTTCATCGTAATGAAAATTATACAATAAAATATAATTAAATACTTCTATTAACAAAACTATACAATAACATTTATCTATTACACTTTATCATAAATTTATTATATATAGCATATTTAAGCTTTTAAAATAGTAATTATTTTGCCTCCTCAAATCTGTGCTCTTTTAACGTTAAATCTAGTTAAAATTAACTAGGAAAAAATAAGAAGGAAAAAATTCTCATTTACATGATTAATATCCAACCACCCTATTTCCTTAATAAATCGGTCTGATTGGTTTATGCGTTTTTTTCTCATGGTCGTGGCCGACGCGGTTAAGCTACAATAACCCTAAATTCTGAAATACTGTCATAATAAAATTTTTAAAATATTTTTCTCAATTTGGAAATTCTGTCAAATAGTTCCAATGTCAAATTGTGGAGAAAAAATTGAATTTTAAGGAGAGCAATACGTAATTTTAATAAAATAATATTGAATTCTAATAAATGATAAAGATTTTTATAGTACGGAATTTTAATAACTATTGCTTAACTTTTAATTGAATTGTATTTAATTTGGAGAAAAAAAGGATGTAAAATGAAAAGTTATGATAAAGCCGTTGTATTATATTATGATTATTATTATTATTAATATCTCTATATATAAAGAAGAAAGTCTGCGTGTTTGTCTTCTAATAACTCAGTCACTACTATAGCTATCTTCACCAAACTTTCTACAACTATTTTCTGGGTCCTGAAAAAAGTCGACGTCCACTTCCCCCCCCAAAAAAGCTAAATTCAGAGATAGTAATTAAAAACTCGGAAAAACGATAATTTTCATCCTCATTTTTCCGAATCGCAACAGTTTCGCAAGCTGGAGATGAAAATCTGCTTTAACTCGAACGTTGTTGCCACTGTTCGCTTTGAAATTCTAGAGTTTGTTAATAAGAAATTCCGAAGTTTTACGACGAAATAAAACTGGCATTGCCAAACATTAAATATATTATTCCCGATTCCAAAAATTAGTTAGAAACCATTTCGACTATTCCCATCTTCGTACGACTTTAATCAGCCGAAATATTAATTAAAAACTCTCAAAGCGCTGATTTTCGCCCTCATTTTTCCCAGTGGTAACAGTCACGCGAGTTGGAAGTAAAAATGATTTATTTCGAAAAGTGTTGCTACTGCTCGCTTTCATATCGTAGACTCTGTTAATAAAAAATTTGTAAGTTTTACAAAAATCTATGTACATAAAAAAGAATGTATGTTTGTTTGTTCACGTTATTGGTTTCTGATCTATTGTTATCAATTTCTTGCCACATTTAATTGACTAAAATTGGACATAGGTGAAATACAGGACGGAACTGGAGATTTTACGACCATTTGCTTAGAAAGAGGAAAATAATTAAAATCTGCGTGCCATTGTTGCTGATATAATGAGAGAGAATTAGCTTATTTTTCTATGAACATTTTTATGTGGGTTCCATATTGTATCAAACTGAAAAATGTATGACTATGAATCGTATTTTTTGCATCGTTATTAGAGAAGGATTACAGCGGTATCGTTCTCTCTGTTACTAAATGCATTACTCTCAATCTAACTTATCTGGCACCAAGTACTTCCGCTAGTTTATTTATATTTATTGAGATGCTTTGTTTTTGTTTTATTTTCAATTTTCTTCTGTTCTTCCTGTTATCTAGTTAGTCCCCACCTTTTATTTAACTATTATCTTTTGATTATATATATGTACATGTAATTTTAATTATTAATTTTCTATTTATAATTATCTTCCGGTAAAAGAAATGAAAAACTATTGCAAACTGAAGCTAGGAAATATTAATAGTTAAGAAGACTGTGTTAAACCCATTAAAAACTTATAATAAACTGGAAGAAGTTTTAAATTTATAATGGTATACATTAAAATCATACATTTTAAGAAAGAAATAAAATAGTTCATGCATAAAGAAGATA
>KK121355.1:70353-95363 GCA_000611955.2 Stegodyphus mimosarum | reverse complement strand
ATTTCCCGGAAGAGGATTGACTTATCAAGGAGAAATAACCCTCCCCCCCAAAAAAAAAAATCTGAAATAATTTGGGTATGATCGCGTTTCGCCTCTTTTGAATTCGTATGTTTTAATAAATTATTTTAATTGCTAATAAGTAACATATAAAATTTGTATTTAAATAAGTAATTAATAATTCTCAAACATGAAGATAATTCTCAGACGTGATTCAAAAAGAACATACAAGTCGCAGCGCAACAGATATAGAAACAAAGTGAGTAGTAATCTAATAAGGAAGCTTATTAAGAAAAAAGTTAACGTTCTCGAAGTTTTGAATTCCGAAATAGCTAGTCATCATCATTATGTAAATGTCATATGATATGGATTAATCTAGAAATGATGCAGTCCAAGAAAAAATATTTCTATTTTTAAAATAGAGAAGAGAAAGACCCAAATAAAATGAGGAATTAAGGAGTTACTGCTAATTTAAGTTATAATTTTGTTTTATCAGGCTTTTATTTTTCATAGTGTCTCCTTCAAAGGCGAAAAGGCTTGGCTACATGTAAGTCTGTTTAAGGCATACAACGTTAAAGCATTAGCAAATGAAGAGAAACATAATTTAAAAAATACAAATCCTAAAATTTTCAACGAAAATAATTATTTTAATAATTACAAAATATAAACTTCGATACTAGTTTGGAGTCCTATTAAAATTTTGAGTCCAAAAGTCTTTATGTTTTAGACTTCACATAAACATGTTTATTCAGGGATGGCCTTTCAAAACGTTTCACATATCACAATTATTAAAATTTTATACACTCATTACTTATTTTGAATAATCACAACAAATTTCAAAATTCCATAACACTAATTTCCATATTTAAAATATATTTTGCAACATAATAGATATAGTAGTAATAATGAAATTATAAGAGTTTCACTGATATTATCACATTTCTAGTTTTCTTATTTTTCACAAACTGGAAGACCCCACAGATTTCTCCAGATGTAAATATCTTATTGGGTATATCCTCTTGAATTAACGGATGTATTAATTCATCAGTGGTTAAAGAATGCTTGACAGTTATAAAAAAAGCCTCCGTTTCTTGCATAGGATAACCAGTCTCTGTGAAGTGTAATAAAGCACTCTGTTGTATATAAAAATGATTAAAATCACATCCCATTATATGAAAAATTAAAAGTAGTAGTTCTTTACAAATAAAATGAACTTTCTTATATTGCATAAGAAAGGTAAAAAGGATAATTACACAGAGGTAAAGCAGGTATTTGTTTTTGATCTAGTACTCCTTCAACATGTTCTATTTTTACATAAAATTATCTATCATTTTTACGTTTTGCAATTATTAATTAATTATAACTTTTACTGACTATAATTTCAAATTACTTTTTTTAGAAGTTTTACTTTTTAATATCATTTAATGTTGCATATTTCTATATTATACCCAAAACACAAATTTACGTCCATTTTCTGTATCAAAAACTAATGGTAAAAAATTAGCAATTAAAAATATTAATTAAAGTGCGAAAAAGAAAAAATATTTATTTTTAATGACATAGTAATGGCACTTTAGTAAAAGTAGTATTTAATTTTTAATTAATTTTTTTAATTAGGAGTAGAAAAAGTTGTGAAATATAGAAAGGCCAGTATTAGAAAATTGCTATGTCATATTATTATAATTCGTCCGAAGGGGCAATTTGCCCAGAAGGACTATTAATTTCGTTTTGGCATTTTGCGTCGATTCACGATAAGCGTTGTTTCACTTTTTAAATTGTTGTCACCAAATATTATCGCCCTGTTTTATATTTAAAGAAATTAAATAATGAAGAATCTGCATGAATGTATGTATGTTTCTCGCACTGTGATAAACCAACGGTACCTAGAGCCATCAAAATTTGAATAGCGTAATCTTCCACAGAATGTGGGCATGTGGAAGCCCTAATTTGAATTTGAGATTTGTTTTACTATCGATTTCATATTTTGTAACACTTCAAGAAATTTTTGATTAACAAACTAAACGATTTAAAAGCGAGCAATGGCAACACTGTACAGAAAAAAAAAAACATTCTTTTCTCCAGCGCGCGAGACTCTCTATCGGAAATTCCAAAAATATGCTCATTTTAAAATTATTTTGCGATATTTCTTTTGAACTTAATTTTATGGTTTAAGAAGAAGATGATATTTAATAATAAAGGTAACACACAAAATGTTAAAAAAATGCCCCTTTGGACCTTATTTAAAATCTGAAATATTTCAGATTTACTTTTATTATTTTATTGAGTTGATATTTACTTTAGCTTAAGTTTTTCTTGCTCTCTTCTTGTTAACTAGATAGCCACCACCTTTTTATTTAATTATCATCTTTTGATTATATATTTGTATATGTATTGTGTGCGTATGCACCATCTAAGTGCATGTTAATAGGCACATTGTATTATTATATACAGACATATGTATATTTATATATCTGATGGAGGTGAAAGAAATAAACATGATAGTTTTCAATGCAGACATGAAGTAACATTAACTCTCTTTCTTTCTTTCATTCTTTCAATACGAAGACTTTTCTCATCATAGAGAACAAAATCAAACAATAAAAAGTCAAGCATGTTGAAATTTGATTAAAATGCGAATGAAATTAAATAAAAAAAGAGTAACATATATGCCAGATTTGCGTCATGTAACAAAATAATTTTAATACAAGTAGTGTCAAAATGAGCACTATACGATACATATTTACCAAAAATATTTTATTGTATAATTTATCTGCGCTCTCATAATATTCGTCCTTTTTGCCTGAGAATTAAAATCTAAATTTCTGAGTGTGGACATTATATGATCTATTCAGTTCTAAGTTCGATAACTTGCATTTATTCTCTCGCAGAAAAGCCATGATAACTCCTAAAAGACAAAATATGAGCACTCAGCTATTAGTTGGTTTTTCAAATGGACTAGAGTACAGGCTTTCAGGAATAAATTTTAACAACTGTTTTTAAATATATTATCTGAAAGAGATTGATTTTATTCTTTGCCATCAAAACCGCATACATATCTGCCAAATTGAAATTGCTTGCGTGAAAATTTAAGGGATCAGTTTGTTTTCCTTAAATTTCTTTCCGAAAATCAAGGTTTGATTTAATAAATAAATGAGTGTAATTATAATTTTAACTTCAGGTCTTTCATTAATTGATTACGTTTAAATATGTTCCTAAAAGTTATCAGTTCATTTTTATTTCAAATTATCAGATAAATTTCGGTACATCCTATAATCTAAATGCCTTTTTCTTTTATTTTTTTCACAAATCTTATTTCATTTTCTAAAATTACACTAAAAAAGTAGTCCAATTTTTACTTTTTTATTTTTAAATTGCCTTTTAAAATTTCTTTTGGAACACTGTACAAATATGGATTAGATACTTGCCATTATTATTTTCTTTTGCATTTTGTTTGCATTTTTGCTCTGTTTTGATTACACTTTTAACGTTTACTATTTAGTTGATCGAATTAATTCGTACGGAAGTATTGTAATTGCGAAAAATTTCGAATATCATATTTCGACGAAAATATCCATTTTAATCGCTATTGAATCCATTTGAATGATGTTTTTGCCTGACATTTGTACGGACGAACAGAATAAAGGACTTTTTTTCAAAGGGGATTGCGAAATGCATTTAAAATGGATTCAAAAGAGATTTTTTTCATGGCGTCTGTACGTATGTATCTTGCGTAGCTCAAAAACGAGTAGCCGAAAATATTGAAATTAAATTTTGTATATGCTACCGCTGTAGCATGTAGTAACTCAACTTCCTTTTTCGTTGCAATCAGAATGGCATTCAACATATATATTGCCATTTTGTTGTCTCGCTCAGTGAGTCTAGTTGTTTTTATTCTTATATTTTGGTAAATTGTGCACTGTCCCGGTTAAGGTATTTATGCTTTTAATTATCAACAATTTAAAAGTGTCACTAAGTCTAACGAGGCCGCCGTTTATTTACTTCGAAACTCGTAGTAGAATAATGAATTCTATTGGTGCACCAACTTCAGTGTCCTTTTGCGCAGTGTGACCAAACATTAACTTTCAATTTTGTGCTCCGAAAATTTTGTCTTCCTGCCCGCTGACCGAATTGCTTGTTTTGCCGTAGAAATCCTAATTTTAATTGTAAAAATTATTTTTTTAACTATTTTTAATTGTATTTTGTGTTTTAGTTTTTTCTGTATTTCACAATTTTTAATGAAGATGTTTTCAGTTTTATGTATTTTTCCTTTGCCGCGAAGTGAGAACTCAATTGATTGAATTCGAAATATATCTGTAATGCAATTCGAGGAAATGAGTCTAAATAAAGTGCAGCAAAATTGTGTATCACTTAATAGGCCGGATATTAATTAATAGGCCGGAAGTCATGTGGTGTCCACATTAGATATTTTTCATAAGGGAGAGTTGAATATTATTAAATTCATCTTGCTTGTTGGCTAGCATTATTTTTTTACTTTATTTTAATCCTTTAAATTGTTTGATTACATTTATCAATTATATATATATAAACGTCGATGACCTCTGAAAATATTTAGTATTTCTTTACTTTCCCTTATGCTTTCGATCTGGGCATAGAATATGAGTTTAACGCCCTAAAATTTATATTCTACTTTATGACTGGGAAATTTTAACAGCCTCGTCAGGGATTTAATTTATGATATTTATGATTAACATTTATTAACAGCTAGCTTTACGTTAATTTCTTTCCTTTATGCCTAGTTTCGTTACGTGCTCATTCAGATCAGAGGTTTATGCAAATTTGCACGGCAAGAGGCATTAAATTAAACCTAATAGGATGAATTCTTAGCCCGCATTCGAAGTAGAATTCTCGCGGCTGTGCTACTATTTGCGTAACAAGCACAAGTATTAGAGTATTTGGCTAACATTAGACTAGAAAAATTGAACACCGGAGTTGGTCAGTTTCAGTACATATAGAAAATAGCTTTTTTTTTACTCTTCAGATGCAACAGTATTATTAGTTCCATACATACTAACAAGGTTTTTTTGGAATTGTAATCCAGCCTAATTAGCTTGTTGCTGCAGTAATCATAGTGCTGCACTAACAGTTGAGATGTCGAAGTATTTGTTATGTAGCATTTTTGATTGCATAACTGCAAGTAGTGGAGAATAAATTTCTACGCTGTATTTTATCTTTTGAGTTTTATCTTCTGTCCGTAGTAAATATTAAGGAAAATGATAATTCTCCAAGCCTTGGATTTCACTCCTAAAGGTTATTCGCTAAGGTGTTGAAGAAGCAGTTTTAGTTAGCAAGCACTTTTAGGTGTTATAAAGTGATTGACTACCGAAATTTTATTTGCATGTTACTGCAATTTGCAAAATTTTGATCTGGAGTGAAAATTATTTTCATTCAAGATCACCGATATATCTAGAAAGCAAGAGATGACATGAAAATCGAAGTACTCAATGCGTTTTACAGTCTCATCGAGCAAAAATCATACGAGTCTAACCATTTTTTTTCATTAATCACTGTTCATTTGTAATGTTGTGTAGCAAATTCACGTAACAGCTAATTATTTAAGTTTGACTTAAGATTTAATTTTCGTTATTCTAAATTTATGCTACACAACGTTATTTTATTTAATATGTTGTATTTGTATTTGCTTTAGTTTAATATTCATTAGGGGTTTTTGGTACTTTAAGATTTATACGTTTCTTCCACTGGTTACTCGTAAACGCGTTGAAACACACAATGGAATTAGGTGCTTTCCTACGTAATAAACTTGATTTAAAATTACTTAACTGAGGTTGATCCTCTATTAATTTATATCACTGGATGCAGAAAAATTGGCTTTTTTAATTTAAGATCACTTTCAAGTTTCTAGCTTAAATAGTTTTTAAGTTACAGTTAATTATTTAACTAAAGTTTTGCACTTCGTGGGGATTTTGGTTTAGGGAGGAAAGGAGTGAAAAAAGGTCGCACTTGTAGTTGAATTCTAAGCCTTTGCTTAGGAATTTCCGGTGGGGTTGGGTTTGCCAGTTTTTCTTACGCTTGCGTCGGATTCTTTGCTTTTCCTTTGGCGGGCTTGGCGAGATTCGAATTTGTGTTTTAGTTCAACTCCTCGGAATTTGGAAGATTGTTGCAGGGGTTTGTTCGGCGTGTGGAGTTTTGGATTTTTTCACCCTTTTAGCAGGATTTGGCGATATCTGGTTTCCTGACTTGACAAAAAGGCGATGCAGGTGTGATTCTCCCTCTTTCTTCGGCTGACTTGACGTTGACTACTCTGCCTGCCCTGAGCACGAGTTTTGGGCTGTTTTAAGGAATGTTATTCTTTTAGGAAGCGGGGCTTTCGTTCCCACTATTCTTGAGTAAAATGCATCGTAATGTAACTCTGGCTTAAACCCTTCTCCGTTATTAATTTCCAGCAAAATGCAATACATTTAAAAATAAAAATATTCTTCTATATTTGATATTTCCTGCTTCTTCCCGTCCTGCTGGTTGAGAATCTACATTTTTTTCTTCGACGATGCTGTCCATCTCCGATTATGATTAAGGCTTCCAACTACGGTTGCAGCTCCCGGGCCCTGATGTGCCAGTCCTGTTTTCCGGTTCCACCTTTTCTGTGCGGCTCCCGCCCTGCCGGATGAATATTCACGTCGTCGGTTGTGATGATGTCCAACCTGCCGTTCACCGTTGAGTTTGGCCCTGACCATCGATTCCAAAGTTTACCATCATACATATCGTCGAAGACAAGATGCTGATCCTTCAGTCTACATCATCTTCTTTCCGGTTTAGGAGTATCCAGATAAGATTTATTTTTTTCCCTTCTGAACTCTTTAGTTCTTAACTATAATTCCTAAGAAAGTGTTTCTTGAAATTACTTATTTAACTATTTCCTAAAATAGCAAGGATTCAATTATTTTCGAAATGTAGTTATGTTTTAATTTAAATGTTTGCTGTAAAGGATTTTGAAATGTTGAGGAATTTAATTTTAGTATCTTTTGATGATCTTACTGACTTTGCAGAGATTGAGGTAAAATTGCTAACAGTCTTAAAATAGCTCCAGTTTAAATTCTAAATTTACTTAAAAGGGTGGGTTTTAGTATAACTTAGTTAGCTGAACATGATAGTAGTTTCTTTTTATTTATTTGTTTTTTTTTCTTTGGTGCAATACGATAAATATTTAACTCTTCTGAATTTATGGAAATTTTGTATTTTCTTGGATTATTAAGGTGTAAGAACCTTAAAATTGTTGAGGGTAATAGACGTTATTAATTTTATATATTTTAACTCATGAAATAGTTGTGACTGAATAATAGTTTTTCGAATTTAAGTTGTTATTTTAAAAGCTGCTGAATTGTGAAAACCAATATTAATGGTTGAAATAGTCATTTCTTAATTAATGGTTTTAGTAGTTACCGGGGACTAATTGATACATAATAGAAATTGGTTGAAATAAATAAATTGTTTAAAGAATTATAATAAACTCTATAGTTTTTTAGCATTACTGATTTATGTGTTTCCTTTTAAAATATGTTAACACTCATTGTTTCGCTAGTATCAAGGTTCATCGGGTTGTATGGAACAACTTATAGTCTTAACACAACGCAATGTTTAAATTTGTTTCGGTAAATTGACACCTAACAGTAACCTCAATTCTGATTTGTGCAAATAAGGAATAACATTTTACTATGTAAACTAATACGATATAGTTAAAAAATGTTAAGCAGAATATTAACAGATCTGCTGCAGTAGATAATTTTACATTTTGCTAATTGTAAGTCATATTTTACAACTGTTTTCCAAAATTAGTATTTTCTAAGCCAAGAATATGAAATCTTAAAAAACTGTAAATATAATATGGCTACTATTAATACCGAACATATATATCCATGCATTTACCAAAATTTATGAGGATTATTATAGTAATTAGCTCAGCATTTATCAGCTATGAAATATAGCCTTATTAAAAATTAAATTATTCAAATTATCCCTTACTAAATTCAACCTTTATCAAATTAATACGAATGAACATTTATTTGGTACTTAGCGCAGCTAATGTTCCCTGCATATTTTAAATCTATTAGATGGCTTCCATTATCGCCTTCATGCCTCATTTAATATCCAGTTTCATTGAGCTATTCGTTCGGTTACACCACCCATTACTCAGCAAATGCGTTACTATGGTGACAAGGAAATAAGTTAACGTTCTTAGGATAAGATCCCTTCCATACATAATTCTTGAGGTTTCTTTGAAATGATCATTCTTAGCCTAGAAATGAATATTTTGCTTATTTCATTAATGGCGACATTCGTCATATAAAGGTACTTCGTTACCATTAATAATATTTATTGCACTTCATGTTATTAACACAATCTATCCGATACGATCTGTTCTCTGATGCAGTTTGTTGTACGAATAGCATTGATGCTTTCAGTTTTGACTTCGATTCTCAAGATGAAGGTGAATTTAACTCTTTTAAGTCTTACTTAAAGTAAATATTTTCAGCTACAAATTGTCTTCATTCGGAATCACTGAGCCCACGTTTTTGAGGATTTACTATAGTTCTCGGAATCTTGGGTCTTACGACACACATATATAAATTAGCATGGGATATTTAAGAAATATATATATATACTCTTACAAATGTAAATAATAATATTTTCAAATGTCACCGGTAGAGGGCGCTGACGACCCGAAATACAATGAACAGGACAACAGTATGCTCCATTTATTGATTCTTTCAATAACAATTGTTCAACATGAACCTCCAGACATTGTACTACTCAACTAAGGCGATTCACAACACCTGTTATAGCTAAACGGAGCATGTCGGAATGAGTTGCGAAATGCTTACGACAGACAGAATCTTTGAGTTCGGCCGATGTTGAAGGGGATGAACGGTATAGAAGTGATTTCAAATAGCCCCACTACCAGAAGTCGACCGGAGTGAGGTCGGGAGATGGTGGAGGCCATGCGATCTTGCCAGACTGATCATTCTGTCTTCATGAAAGATATTCAATAGGGATCGTTTTACTTGATAGGCATAGTGTGGCGGTGCTGCATCCTGCATAAAGCTTATTACAAACACCACACTTCTTTGGTTTAATGCGAGCACGAATTTGTCAAGCAAAAGAGTGAGATAGCGCTTAGCGGTCACTACACGTTTTCCAGCCAGATATGGGACACAGTTCTTCAAAGAAGAATGGTCCGACAATGAAAGATAAGGTCAAGCCACACCAGACTATCAACTTGGCTGGATGTAGTGACTTCGTAGTGTATTTACGAGGATTTGTCGTCGCCCAAATACGAGTGTTTTGGGTGTGACATCTCCATAGAATGTGAAGTGAGCGTTATCCATCCAGAAAACGTTGAACAAGCACTGAGGATCGCTTTCAATTCTTGGCACAGCCTAACTCGGCAAACGGATCATAGCTGTATCTCGTTGTAATTCATGCAGTGATTGTAATTAATAGAGATAGAGATGCAATATCCCGTGGAGAATGCGTCGAATCGATGAATGAGGCACATTCAATACCCTTGCTACTGCCCCCGTGGATAATTCCTCCGCTATATCATTCATAGTTATTTCCACCGCACTAATTCGGCATTTTGCCAACGAGGGTCTTTCACTTTATAGCCGATCCTCTAAAGAGCCAGTTTCTTTGAACCGTTTGAAAATCTACAGTATTCCAGGAACACGATATAGGACCATTCCTTCGTCTTCAGTCCTTTCGCCGTGCGAAAGTTTTGCAACGCAACAGTTGTTGACCTTCCGTTTAAACAGAACAACTTCTACAATAATGCACGCTCGGATAATGATAACATTCTGAAAACGAATGAGAAATCCTCGTGTATCACAGTTTTTTATTTCAAGATTAATTTGCATAATTCTGCTGAATCTCTCGCATGTTAGCGACCTCTACCGGTGAAATTTTTAAGTTTTTTTCTGTTGTTGCTAAAATAATCCGACTTCCTTGTGAGTTCTCTCTTGCAACCCGCACTTCTTTATCATAATTTCTTCCTTTTTTATGAATTTTTAAAGTTTTAATGAACTTTTGTCTCATCCGGTATATGCTATTGGCGTAAGATTATTTCCAAACACGAAAGTTTCAGTTTCAAATAATTCGATTCATAAAAATTACTTACCTCATTTGATGTCTCTTAGGTTTTGTTGTTATTATTTTTTTTTCAGGAACATTATGGTAAAATAAAACTGGGGACAATAGAGTTTAGACCTTCTAATGTTTAAAACTGAGCTTTTAGAAGCATATTTTAATTTCTAAACCATTAACGTGTTTTGATTTGTGACAACTAACTAAATAATTTAAGCTTCGCAAATTTGTGATACCTAAAAATAAATCAGCCTCAGTTGTGAAAAAAATTCTGGATTTAATTAATAATTCTCTTATAAACGCACTATAAATAGTCGACTTGAAAACGGAAACGAAAGTAATGCGGATGTATGCTGTCAAATTTTTTACACATCTTCTATCACGTAATTAAATTCAGTTATTTAATATTATTAGAATAGTTTGTAAAATTCAAACCATTAAAGTTACATGCACTGATATATAAAATGCAGTCAATTTGGGAGACTATGGATATAGCCTACAAATAGTCATTAGAATCTTTGGGAAATAATTCAGCATGACATGCGGTTTGCGCAATGGAATAACGATAATATTAATTAATACTAAATCATTTACTGGTATACTTCACGTTTAATTTTCTTTAATCAAGATTAGAGTGAGTGATTACACGCGTAAATAAGTAATTGTGAGATTCGAAAAATAACAGATAGTGCTATAGAAGAGTTCGACATATTCATAACATCCCATCTCACCACAATATAGATTTCAGAACTTACACAACTGCGTGAAGGATTAGTTGTAACGATAACAATAAACAAAACATTTCCACAAATAAAGATCGTGATATGTTTTTGCAGATCAAGAATCAACGTCAGTTGATAAATAGTGTGAGGAGTAATACTCGGGTGTATCACTGAGTAAGATAATTGCAATGGAAATGAGAGAATAACACAAAATTTCGTTTAAGGGATAGCCAGATGACTTCGTAAAAAGTGCACTGTTAGAGCGATACCCGAGATTCTGGGTCCTATTTAAACATTCATCTGGGCAATATTTATAATGGTGCAAAGAACTTAAGGATTTTAATGCCAGAACAATACAGTGAGACAGAATTTATGAATGAAAATAGATATGGTCTTGTTAGATTCCTTGACATCGGTTATTTATTGAAAGATGGTACCGCATTGTAAGTATACAAATGGATCGACATAGTGGTGTTTTGTATTCTCACTTAGGAGAAACATAGCGGTGAATGCTTTTTATTTTTAAATCCAAAATCAGTATCATGGGAGAGTTTTAAGGGTTATGTATAAATAGAAATAAAGATAAAAGTATTTTCATTGGAATGATTTTATTGGAATTAATCAAATTTTATAGTGTATATATTCTAGATGTTATAAAAGAGGAGCAACTATAAGAAGTGTGAAACTATCAAATTAGATACAAAACATTTTAAGAGCTTTAAAAAAAGTTACATCAGTATAATCTTTCTAAAAATAATGCTTTAAATTTTACAATATTATACAGACTCATTCTTAACTATGTCCTATATACGAAAGTAAAATATTCAGGAATTATAGTATCAAAAAGTTCAAAATCAAAGTAATAATTCAGAATAAATTTCCTTGGCTAGAATGTAGAAATAAAACAAATAAAGTATAGATACTTATAGACAAACTAGAATGAAAATATTTTAGAAGGAAAGGTTTTGAAAGCAGAAAAATAATTTTATATTTGTGCTGGTGATATCTAAAATAGAGCTTCATCAAGCCGAAGCTAAATTCAATAATTATTTAATTTTTCAAGTAGAATGGGAATTTTCCGAATACAATTGAAGGTAAAAACGTGCAAACAATGAAGATAAAAAAAACATTGCATTTTTTCTTTAAAACAAACAAACAAAAAAAAAAACCCCATAAAAATGGGAGATTAATTAATTACGAGAGCGAGAAGTAAGCCAATAAAATGCGAACTGAAAATGCTCAATGAAAAGATTTTAACGGTGAAAGAGGGAGAAAATACATAATCCAAGTAAAAAAAGAAGACATTCTAGAATCAAAAACTGTGATCCGAGGAAAAGATAGTATAAAATGGATCAGTGCTACTTCCCCTGCAGATACGTAAATAGATATGCAACGAAGAAAAGAATTTGATGAAAGCCAGGAAAAAAATTTAAGAATCCTGGGAAAATGAGAACTAATTAATAAAGAATAAGAAAAGAGGAATAAAGTAGATAAGCTAATTTCATTTTCACATTTTAATAATTAAATTAGAAAATCGAACAAATATACTTAAAATTCGAGCAAATTTGTATTGAAAGTACCACAGTTTTTTTTTAATATAAGATTAATCAAATCAGTATATGGCTTATTTAAATTATTTCATCAAATGCGTTGCTAGTTCTTGCAAGCTATCTGAGAGTATAATACAAAAAAGAGTAAGAAAACTTATATACTAAATTTTAAGAGAACTTAAATTTGCATAATACATTTAGCAGTGCTTCATTCTATAATTCTCCGCTATTGTTGTTTAATTTTAAAATTCAGTATTAAATATCTTTAAATTTACAAAAAAAATGAAATTTACTTTGTAGTGTTTGTTCTTTTAGTTCAATTAACATATTAGTCAAATTTTTGTTACATTTTCTGAACTCCACAATTTTCCCTCGCCAGGATGTAAATTTAAACTTAAGTTAAGGGAGTATTTAAACGGGTGAATCTTAAAGTTTATTCAGAGCGTATTTTCGCTAGCCAGCGCACGTTTCGTTTCTGACCTTGCTTTTACGCTGAGTTATTGATCCGCCTTTTGGCCATTTAAATAATTATCACGCCTGTTAGGTCGTCGAGTCAACCTAGTTTAGGAGTAACTTAAGGTGCGAGTCCAGCACTACTCTTTTTTTGACTTGAACTGATATCTGTAATAACGTTTAAATTTCACCGCAAGTTGTCGGTGTTATTGTAAAACATGAAGTACGTGTCTGTCTGTTCATAGCTGAAAATAATAGTGTTATTTTCCCCCTTCTTCTGTGCTGATATTATTTCCTGAGCAAGAAGTCACCAGGTTCATTAGTAGGATCTAGACTGGTTTGTGGTGGTCAAAGAGAAGTAGATCCTATAAGTGGCCTCCAACTGAATCAGAATTCATTGCTGATAACGATGCTGCAGTTGAGCTAGCCCCATCTACAACGTAAAATCCGCTAGCTATAGGTAATATAATGGAAGGTTTAGGCTACCTCTTGAAAACAATGCAAGCCTCAATGAAACCTGCAGTGACATTCGACTACTAGCTTCCTAGAACAATTGGATAACCATTTCCTATTGCATTTTGTCCCTCAAGTGCAAAAAAATAACGACAGCGATGACCGCCTTACGAGGACAGGCATTAAGTTGGTTTAAAGGCATCGGGGACATTCTTCTTAGAGAAATAGGCAGCCTCACGTATACGTTTGAAGATTTCAAAATTGCTCTGGTAAAAGCGCTGGGGTCAAAGACCGAGCGAAACTCGAAGCCCAATTATACGGCAAGTACCAATTTAAAGTTGAGGTAAGAGAGTTCATTTTACGGCAGGTCGAAACTGCAAATTTATTGTACGGGAAAAGGCCCGATGCAGAGATAATTCAGATTATTTTGCCTCGAACCCCAGTCCATTAGAACAATTTTTTGATCTGGCGGTGAAATCTGAATAGGTAAGTAGGATGGTTGAAGAAAGTATGCGTACAAGAAGTTTTGGCCAGAGATCAAACGGATATTTTTCTAGGCCGTATAGAACAAACAAGGAGATTCAACGGCGGGAATAAATTCCAAGATAAGAAGAAAGCGTTCGTCAAAATAGGCCGCAAGATTCTGAACAGGGGGCAGGAAAGAAGGCGTTAAACTAGAACGGGATGCTGAAAGGAGGGTACTGTCACCACACTCGGACAAAAATTCTTCGAAAGTACAATTAAACACACAATAAAACGCGGTAATAATAAACAATAAGCGCAGTTCTTAAGAATATTTTTTTTATCTTTTAATATGATTGATTTAAAAAATTTTTAAAATCTGAAAGATTTCAGATCCAAAGGCGCGTTTTTTTAACGTTTCGTGTGCTACCTTTTTTTATTAAATATCATGTAGTACGTACTCAAACCATACAATTCAGTTCAAAATCAGTATCGCAAAATCATTTTAAAATGAACATAACTTTAGAATTTCCGTAAGTCTCATGCGCTGGAGATAAAAATGTTTTTCGCTGGAGAAAAAAATGTTTTTTTTTCCTTACAGTGTTGCCATTGCTCGCTTTGAAATCATTTAGTTTGTTAATCAGAAATTCGTTGAAATGTTACAAAACATAAAATCGATAATAAAGCATATTTCAAATTCAAAATTAGGGCTTTCAGATGCCCATATTCGCAGTAGGATTACGTCATTCAAAATTCGATGGCTCTAGGTTTTATCACAATGCGAGAAACATTTATACATTTATGCAGATTTTTCATTTTTTAAAATTTAATCCAGAGCGATAACATTTAGTATCAACAATTTGAAAAGTGAAACGGGCATTCAGAGTGAATCGACGCAAAACCGCAAAACGAAAGTAATAGTCCTTCGGGACTAAATCCCTTTGGACTAAAAATTGTCCCTATCTGTTATACAGATTTTATTGAATAACGTGCCAACAGAGGCCTTAGTGGACAATGGGGCAAACTAATTTTATATCAGAAAATGTTTTTCGAAAAACGTTTTAAGAAATACAGGTTGCTTAAAGCTATCACAGCTCAGGGCAAACATTGTTCATGTGCAGGTAAAGCGACTTACAATGTCGAAATAAAGAATGAGGTTCAAAAATCAATATTTTTTGTTGCCCGTAATTTACAGGCTTCAGTCAGGTTAGGTACTGAGTTCCTAAAACCAGCGGGAGCCAACATCAACTTTTAGGAAAGAAGTGTGGAGTTGCACATGAAACCAAACGATATGGAAGCTGTATAACCGCCAAAGTTGAATCTTGCACATGTGCTAAGAGAAGACAGCAAAAAGGTGGAACAATTGGTAAGAACTTTTTCTGATTTATTTTCTGAAACAGCTGTTTTAACCGAGATCGTTAATCACAAAATCGGAAATGAGATGCCCATGTAAACCAGACCATATCGTTATGACCGCGTCAAAGAAAAACTCACAGAGGATCATATTCACAATATACTCAAAAGTAAAGTAATTAAGCCTATAAGCAGCCAATATACTAGCCCGGTAGTGCTTTGCTGTACAAAGAACGACCTGCCTTCCTAAAATTTTAAAGTATAGAGACTGGCTATTGATGACAGAAAATTAAATAGTTTAAATAAGTATCCTGTTTACCCCTACGTATCATCGAAGAAATTATACGTAACATTAAATTAACAAAATATATGAGCACGATATACCTGACCTCAGGTTTAGATTATTTTTAGATGGCGATGAAACCCGAGGATATGCTTAAAACAACATTCTTCTCAAAATCAGGCACTTATGGTTTTCGTAGAATGCCTTTCGGCTTGTGTGAAACCCTTTCACCTTTCCAACGTACTACGGATATTATACTAAGAACTGCCCTCGGAAAAATCTACCTTTATATATCTAGACCAAACCATTGTCACTAGCGAAAACGGTGAGCAGCGCATAAAAGATTTAAACGAAGATTTTACATTACTAAGAAACGCAGGCTTGAAAATAAATGCTTGCAAGTGTAAATTCGCGGCAGAACAGCTTAGGTACCTAGGCTACATAATTTCAAAACGAGGAATAGAAACGGTAGACTCAAAAGTTATTGCTGTTAAGTATTACTTGTCGTCAATACAACGAAAAAACACGCCCCATTCTTAGGCATTGTTCATACTATAGAAGGTTTATAAAAGATTTCGCGCAGGTAGCAGAACCGTTGAAGAGAAAGTAATTGAAGAGAAAGAAATTTCTATTGAAGAGAAAGAAAGGCAGGTTTTCGAGGACAGATGAGCCTAGCACCGCGTTTAAGAAACTGAAACTTGCTTTAATTCAAGCGCCGGTTTTAAAATTCCCGGAGGGGGACGAATATTTCGAAATTTCGGCACATGCTTTGGGTTATGCTATAGGCACTGTCTTATGCAAAATCATCAGCCAGTGGCGTATTTCTCAAAAACCCTAAATCAAACACAGCGTAACGATACGGCCACAGGAAGAGAAATATTGGCCGTACTTTTAGTGGTGCAGAAAAATTTAGATTATATTTTGGTAAGGCACCGATAATCGTGTATTCAAATCACGTCGCCGTGGGGCGATTATACTCTGCAAAATTTATCGCCACGATTGATAAGATGCAAGTATGCATATTTATCAATAGAGCAGAAAATTACGAAATAACCGACAATCTCTTATTTTATACTAAAACAACTAATGAGAATAGCGAAGTAAGGCCAGGCATTCCAGCCAGATTTCGACTCGATATATTACAGGAATTACATGATGCACCTACTGCCGATCACCTTGGCATTCGGAAAACGGTGCTAAATGTGCGCGAGGCGGTTTTTTTCCACATCTTCGGTGGAACGGAATATGTTAGGTCCTGTCATACGTGCCAGTTACGTAACGATGTAAATTACATTCCGACCGAGTTAAGAACTACTTTTCCAAATAAAGAAAATGGGATAGATTTATTAGGCCCGTTTCCAAAACATTAAAGTAATGAATGTATATATTTACTAGTTATTGTTGATCATTTCTCGAAGTGGATAGAAACAGACCCCTTAAAGGAGCCTCAGCGAAAATGTATTTCTAAATAAATGTGTTCTAAAATATGGTTCACCACTTAGGGTAATATCAGATAACGGCCCCTAATTTATTATCTAAATTTTCGAAGAGTTATGTGCAGGGCTTGGCATTCAACATCTAAAGATGGTCCCTTACAGACCGCAGTCAAATATTGCAGAGCGGATAAATAGGAACATTATAAAATTCATCCGTAGTTACGTACAAAATTATCACTGACGCTGGAATGATTGCGTCAGTGACTTGGCTTTTGCCCTGAGAACGGCCAAACACTATACCACCGGAAAAACTCCTTGTGAATTATTTTTTAGAGAAAAATAATTACTCCCCCCTTAGACAAACGAGAAAAGGTTGTCGAGAAAAGGGTGGCAGAACTTAAACTATATGATATTTATTTATTAACAAATTTTAGTCCTCCACCCGAACATAGGCACCCGGTAGCTCGGATTTTGGATTTCGAATTTGCTTTATTATCTATTTCATATTTTGTAAAAATTTAACGAATTTTTGATTAAAAAGCTTAACAGTTTCAAAGAGAGCAGTGGTAACACTGTACGAACTAAAACATTTTTATCTCCAGCACGGGAGACTGTTTATTGGAATATCTAAAGATATGCTGCTTTTGAATATTTTTAGTCCAAACGTGAGCAAGCCCAAATGCTCTCAAACGTGTACGTGTTTGTACATTAAAAAAACGCCCCTTTGATTGTAAAATAAAATCTGGAAGCTTTCAGATTTTTTTTCCCTTCGTGTGTCTTCCTTGTTTCGAAGAACATGGCAATCGACATAAAATTAAGTAAAATTCTTTCAATTATCGGCTAAGTATGTTTGAATCACGGCTTCCGATATGCGCTAACAACTTAACTGTTTGTGAGCAAAAGAAAAAAAAGTCACTCCACTCACATTCTTTGAGCCAAATATTTATTATCTAGGCAATAAGACAGTAAATAAGGGAGCGCAGAATTCTTCGGGAACTGCAACCAATTAGTCAGTATCGATTCGCATTTTCTGAGGAGAGGGTAGTGAGTAGACTTTGCTGATCTCTAGGGAGATCAGCAGACTAGGGAGAGATTAATCTGTTTATTGTTTTTATAACAAGCCGTCACTGTTTCTAGAGTTAGTAAAGCTTAAATCCTCTGAAAACTTTAATACAATGATATTACATGCACTAGTTATTAAATAACTTAATAAAGGTACTCTTAATGGTACGACACTGAAGATAAGAATACTTACATCAGACGTGGTAATCGAGACGCTGTTCTTCGAGCATCTAGCATTGTATGGAGCGGAAGATAATGAGATGCCAGATGAATCTGCTGGGCTCGCAACAGGCACTCCTCCGGCTCGCCAGGTATATACTATTCTTGCAAGTTGTTGCTTGAATAGTTTTGTAGTTAATGTATAAAGAACAGGATTCAAAGCTGAGTTAATAGGCAGCATGAAAACTGCTACCCATGCGTACAGCTCGGAATATATTTTTACTCCTGAAAATACAAATGACATTAGTAAGTACAATAACAAATATTAAATTAAGTTATTATTTTTTAAATATTTTTCAAGGTTAAAATCAACTTATTTGTGAAAGTGAAGGTTCAAGTGGTTATCCATATCCATATTTTGGAATATTTAGATTTTATTATATTACTTATCAGATCTGTAATTAAAAGTTATTTTATTACTACATATATTTTGCGAAACTTAAAGAAAACCAAAATTCTTTAAGCTTCACTTCAGGAAACTGAAAACATCGTGACTAATCTCTGTAAGCTGACGATGCTGACGTGGACTTGCCTTCCAGGAAGTTTGAGAAGGGAAGATGTCCCAGTGGTCTTATAGAACCCACCAGCACTTGTGACCAGCATGGACTAGTATTAGTGGGGGTTATCGTTACCTTTAATTATGTCAATTTATCATGTTATATTATCATTCCATCTTTTATCATCTTTCATTCATATTAGTAATTTCATAATAAATTTACTTTATACTTATCTCGGGCTTTTGATCGTATAACCCCACATATATTTATAGAAAAGCTTCGTTCCACACATTGGAAATACAAAAATTTCACTGGAGTTACTGCATTCAATTCCGTACTTTGTAATTTTTTTTAAAATTTCAACTCAGATTCACATCTTTTTCAAAATGTGACAGAATGTCATTACCATGATAGATTTTTTTTCCGAAGCGGATTTTCGAAAACTTAAAGCTTCCAAAATATATGTAATATTGACGGATGAAAATGTTTCATTTTAGTTTCTAATGCTTTTACATTGGTTTCACTGAGATTACATTTACCTTTCTTGCCTTTTTCACGGCATCTGAGATAAAGGGATTACTCTTTCAAAAAAAGGATAATCTATCAATCATACCTTCTTAAATAAAACAAATTACTTATACTTTAAATTCTAGGGTTTAAATAAATACTCTGTACTTTATAAATATCTAAATAATATTTAAATAATACTGAATACTTAAGTATTTATATTTAGGAAAGAGCTTTTTGAAAAAGAATTATTTTTCCTTCAATGACATTTCAAAATCTTTAACTAGAAGTTCATTGAAATATCTGTAACATCTTAATTCGCTCACTATCGTTCGTTTTCGAAATTATCGTAAATTTCCTTAAAACATCCTCCACAAAGTCATCCTTTCTGATACTAATGGACGAGAGTCACAAACGTGGGTTACCCTATCTGATCACAAGGTTAATTGTGGTTCGCTATTTTATTGCCATAATGCTGCAGTTAATTGTGATAGCAAAATGAATTATATCCTGATTTATTATCCTAAAATGATTATCCTGATTACATACATGCCTTTAATCTAATTCGTGTTTCAATACAACTAGAAAATTAATATTATATTTTGAAACAAGAATGCATAAAAATGTTCGGGAGAAAAGTAACTACAGCTTTACAATAGACGCCACTTTATTTGCTCTTGGTTAATGTTATTTATCATTTGAATATTGTTACCGAATTGCCGAAACCCAGTCCAACTTTTCTGGACTTCGACAATTCATGGAATTCAACATGGAAACTATTATAATAGTAAAAGAGACATTAAATAAAAATAAAATATGTTTATAAAATCTGGGTTGCTATGCACCGTAAAAATTAGCATGAATGTTAATGATATTGAGAAACAGTATTCTTTATAATAGTTATCACATGGCTATTTGGAAATGGGTTTTGTATGTATAAAAGCTACATTTTGCACACTTAAAAGCACTTTTGTTAAGTTTTTTGCATAAGTAGCATTTTCCTGGCTTCTTTCTAATTTACACGTCACCTAAAGTACAAGTAATTTGCTAAACTTTTCTGCACGTATATCAACATCTTTAATCGCTTCTCCGTTTGGGTGATATTCTTTTGTTTCCAAATACTTTTCTACAAGTTTTTACTTAAGAATTTTTAAAACACTTCTTCGCTGATGCAATCTTTGTTCTCGTTTTATATATTTTACAATAACGAACAAAAGCGTAATATGCTAATATAGATAAATACAACAAAAGGTCAATGATTTATCTCTTTTTTGAAGTACCTTTTTTCTAGGTATCTACAATTCTCATAGTTTTATTATATTTAATGATTTTTGTCGTTTTTCTTTAAGCACTTAGTTTATATTTTTCACTTTTACGCAATATACATGGGAAACAAATTAATTTTTCTTTTAAATATGACTCATGTGTTTCGTCATTAGTAAAGTCAAAAGTTGAAGAGTAATTTGTTTGCTTTTCCTGTAAAATTTCTCTGGGTTATTTTTTCTTAATGTACCATTCATTGTAATACGTTTAAGTAACTTTAGACATAAATCACAGTATGTAAAGCAATTCTTGCAAGCTATATTATGTGCTCAAAAACCGTACGATAAAATTAAAACCATTCTCAATCTCTGAGTCTTTTCTGGCACAGATCTTGGCTGTTTTCCTAAATATGGCTGGATATTCCATACTTAAGCAAGAGTCATTATCACTCCAAAACACAGAATTTTATTCTACACTTAGGAGGTCTGCTAGGCATGTACTACCTTTCTGGATTAAAAGAATTTGGTAAAATTTCTACCTATTTATTCCATAATTCTCTGATCACGACAAATTTATTATTTGATTTTTCCTTTGTCATCAAATCGAATAAGTGTAGATTTCATTTTGTATATTTTTAGAGACATAGTGGTTACTCCAAACAAATGCCTTGTCCTTATATTTAATCCTGAGACTTGTCACTGATTCATTGTTTGATGTGTATATACCTGCTAGCAACAAAAAACACTACGTATGTATTCAAATCTACAATATTTAGATCAGTCCAATTTTCGCTACATACACGTTTACTTTCTAGTTTGAATAATGTTTAATCATAGTTTTCAAATTATGAGAAAAACACAATTCAGAAAGAGTACATTCATCTTCTACGCAAGTTATTGAAGTCAGAATAAGACAAGGGGAACGATTCAATTCATTATTGCATCGCAATCGACCAGTATTTGGAAATCGTTTATTTTATCACTATTATTTATTATTTATTGTTATTTTTCGATCTTTTAATGTAATTTCCTTCCTGTCTCCATTTTTTCATCAGATGAAAAAGAATTGGATATTGATAGATGATCCTTTTCCTCTGATACAACTTCATCTACGTCAAATATATTTTCATTTGCACTGTAGTTCGCCATTATCTCAAATTGTTGTTTTCATACAACAAACATAAAGAAATATACACAGCCGTTCATTTCTCCTCGACAAAAATATTCAAACATATTCTAAAAGAGAAGCATTTTTACTTCTAATGGATTGAACATCAGAATAAAAATAATTTCCATTATGAGCATGATTCCAAATGTTTTGTAAATTCTTTTCCTATCCTATAATCCTTTCCTTCTTCTTTCTTCTAAGTTCATTGCAGCTGTATGTAAACAGCTGTGTAAATAACATCCAATTTTCCATTAACGAATTCCATCAGGACCAAACGTTTTGTCCCTTATTCGCACTATTGGGAAAGTACAAAATCCTTCCGTTTCAAGGTACTGGAGATTTAGAAATTATGCGTATGAAGGAATTGTCCATTACTGGAAGTTTTACTATATTAAAGGCATTTATTATTAAAGTAAATAAATATTATTTTATTCTTGGGTCAAATGACTCGAGGGACACATTCGGGTGTTTTTGTTTATAATAAATCTAAGAGCCCAAATGACTTGAAATTTTTATATGTGATAACTTTTAACAGAAGAAGAGAAGTCACAAAATTAGTAGAAATGTTAAAAAATAGCAATTAAGATACATATGTTAAAAAATTTGAATGGATGTAAAAGGACCCAAGGAGCTTTTGTAGTTTAAAAGAAATAGTTTACAATTAATCATGTTTACAATGCAGAAAGCATTTTGGATAAAATTCTTTAAAGTTACTCTTAAGTACTTATACATCTGATACATTGTGAGGTTTATCTAATTTCACCCACGCTTTTCATGCCAGAATGTAAATGTGATAGCAAGAGTTTATTCAAATTAAGGTGAAATGAAGTGCTATTTAAGCCAGTGAGTGTCTGCCTGTTCTCAATCACGTACCACGTTGTACTATGATTATTCGCGAATTGCGTTAGCAACGTTGATGTGCTCTTCTCTTTAGGCTTGTCTCTCCGGTTGCTTTAGACCAGAGCTCTTCCTACGAGTTAAAGTATTCTGTGAGCCGTTAGGCTAACCTACACACCTTGAAATTGTTACCGTTACGTATTTCTGCTAAGCCAGAAGTGTTGGATTTTTGTAAATTAAGTTCGGTCATTTGTTAATTTTATGATTAAATAAAGGATCTTATACACCCTTCTTCTGATCTCTGTTTAGTTTCACAAGGTTAGAAGATAATCATTCAAATAACCTTTTAAAGGTTAATGTCCCCAAAACGCCATAGACTTTACAACATCATCTGGTACTTCTGGTACAAAGGCAATCTGGTACATAGGCAATATGATTTACAGTTAGGATTTATACTGGCTTTTTTCCGGATTTAATGAAGAGTAAAAGCCTGAGATTGTTCATCATAACTTCCATAGAACGGAAATTGAAATTCGAAAACTTGTTTATTTATTAATTCAGATATCTCAAAAAAACACTTAAGGTTAATTGAGATAGCTTAAAACACTTAAGATTACTTCAGATAGCTTAAAAAACTTAAGTTTAAATTTAATATTATCAATTCTAAAATTATATGCTTTAAAGGTTGTTTAAACTAAATACATGTATCTGATATTAAATATAGCATTTGCTTTATATTAAAAGGACAATAACTGCATCTTTTGGGGAAACACTGAGCCTTAATTTAACATATTAAGAAAAATAAATGAATATTTTTTTTAAATCTGCAAAATTATTCTAGTTAAAATTGAAGAACAACTGTTTAAAATAGTTTTCTTCTGACCATAAAAATGCGAAGTAAAATATTTTGAATAGGACATAAAATTGGTATTTTCGTTTTAGCTCAGCCACTTTATTGGAAGCCGTTAATTTTCAGATTGTTTGAACTCTAGAAACATACGCATAGCATTATGATTATTAGGATTATTATGGACCTGAAAATTTTGCCTTCCTAAGTACGCATTAAAGAATAAGACACCCAAAGGTTGATATGAAAAGAAATGTAAAAAATGAGTCATTTTCTGAAGTTTTTCTGTGTACAAGAGTTTATGTAAATGATTCATATCTACCTGAAATAGCCAAGATCTTGATAACGATGATGGGGACCCAGCATAAAAGATCGGTTGCTACAATGAAAGCGAAGCGTTTGGCGATTGTTCTATCTTGCTGCTGTTGTGATGATCTTAAACCAAGCTTTGATCTACTTATTGTTATAAACATCGTAACATAAGCATAGGATATGAATATAAATGCCACAGAGTTCAAGCCGCAGAACACTGCTAATGAGTACTCCCATCCGCGAGAAAAAGGATCGTGTATTTGCAGTGGTAGACAGACGCCATTATTGCCATAGAATTCATCTCCAAAGTAGCCGAGATTCAGGGCTGGCAGAATGGCGATTGTGACAGCGGCTGTCCAGCTTGCTGCAACACAGGATCCAGCGAAGAGTAGAGTTCGACGTCGTAACATGAGAGGATAAACAATTGATAGGTACCTGAAGAGAAACATTGCATGTTGAAATATATTTTATTTCGACATTCAATCTGCATAACTGACATTTAACAAAAGTAAAGTCAAATCTATTTAAAACTTTAGTAGTGGTTAATGCGAACATAAAGCGATCTTAAATAAACTGGATATAAACAAAACTCAACTCTAGTTCTAAACTAAAATTTTAAATTGTAATTAATTCTTTAAATAGGGCAAATTCAGTTGCCTAGAAATAGCATTTACAAAATGCACAGATGAATCTAAACACACTTATATTTCCAATAGAATAATCTCTTCATAACGAAAATAAATTTGTATTTTCTGTCCTTAACATTTACGTCAAAATTCCGAGACTGTTGACCTGAAAATAAGGCATGTACCTAAGCACAGAGTTTTATGAGTATAACACAAGGAGATTTCGAGAGATAATAGTAGTCAGGTTTTGTTATCTTCAGACAGAAGCTTCCTAAAATTATTATCTTCGTTCGCCTTAAAAGATAACAAAGGAAACTGAAGAGAAGAATAACCCTAAACGATTCTGGATACTTTATGAAAATATTATATACAGTATGAATTTTATATGTAACTTATAAGTGTAAAACAAATATCTGTGAAGATTTTTAGATTAATTTTTAATGTAACTAATATAACATTTACAATCAAAGACTGTAAAAGATTTAGAGAAATTTTTTTAAAAACGGTAATTTCTCAGCAAGTTTAGGCTGCAATTTTGCTGTATCACTGTATGCGGCTTTACATGAATTAGAGTCAGCACAAGCCGAATACAAAATCTTACAGATAGCAAAATAAAATTTGAACAATTAAATTAGGCGATTTTAAATGTTAATATTATAAGCACATTTTACTGTAAAATATATAGTATAGAAAAACCGTTAATAATCTGTATAACAATTTTTGTTCAATCTGAACATGTGAAATCTACGTTGCATATTTACTTTTAATATTTGAAATGAAATTCTACCTGTCAGCTGTAATAATAGTCATGATAAAAATAGAAGCTTCACTGCTGATGGTGCTCAACATTC
>KK121355.1:1049-62471 GCA_000611955.2 Stegodyphus mimosarum | reverse complement strand
TTATATAACTACATAATATAACCTTCTATAATTATACTTATAAGTACGAAACAATTTCACTGAATAACAGCCACATTTGCTCAAGTAAAAATCGTTTCAATATAGATAAAAAAATGACATCTAAACTGTAGACCAACTCCTAACTGGTCTTTGGCAGTTAGTATATATACTCTTTGGAGATAGCTAACATTTTGTTTGGTTCATATCCATGATGTAGAATCATCTCCATGACGCATTTAATATACTACAAAAAGTACGAAATTAATTAATCTAATATTGTGAAGCACATTTGTTTACTGAAAGATTATTCAGCGTTTGCTAAACGTTTAGCTGGCAGACTTAAAAGGCTCCATTGTTTTTTCTCACAACTACACTTGTAGAAAGCAATACACATGTAAGATGAAAAATATGTAAGCCAATATTATAACTTAAATTAGGAATAGCTCCTTAATTCGTTTTTTTCAGTTTGGATATTTCCCCAATCTATTCTGAAAACTAGCAATTGTTTATAATAACTTTTCTAGAGTGCGTCACTTCTAGGCTAATCCATATGACGTGACTTTTATATAACGATGGTGGCATAAGTGGAATTAAAGTTCTGTCAATTTTCCAATTAAATGTACTAAAACCGGAACTGACTCTTTCTAAATTAAAATATTTCATCCTGAACACTACTCACTTCACTTTTCCTTGTGTTGCCGCTAAGACGTATCGAGGTACATTTTTCCTATGGCAACAATATGAAAAGTGCAAGTGTTACGTTCAGGAACAGGTACAATTACTGTGCCAAGTATTTTGTTGCTGCAAAATATTAAACAAAATACTTAAAGTCTATCATGACTGCAAGCGTCTATTATTTTGTGCTTCAATGTTCCGAATCATCACATATATATATATTTACCATGTCCAAAACATGTCCTTAACTGGCCAACCGCTAGTCATAGATATATACTTCTAGCTACAAAATATTTTAAATGTAGCAAATATTCATGCTTTGACATTTTCAAATTAAAAAAAAAACTGAAATAAAAAAGTCAATGGGTTCAAAGTTTAACGATAGCCCAAAAGAGTTCTTTTGAAGCTTAATATGGTTTATCAACAGAGATTATCGATAGAAATGGTCCAGTTGGAATAGTAAAACATTTTATAGGATGTAATGCATTCAGATCAGCGATTCTCAATATTTTGACTAACGAATACCATCTAAACAAAAACTGAAAACCTTTAGCACCATCCCTACATGCACGATGATTATTTTTCAGTTTCTCAATAACAATGTTTAAAAAAAAATATTTTGCCATTTGCACAACCTATTGACTATTTGTATTAAATGTGCACGCATAAAAATATTAGTTTTGAAATTGGTTATCATTTTAATTATTAAAATTTAAGTTATAATACTTTAATTTTAAAATTTAATGCGAAATTTGAGCCTGTTTAAGAGAGATCAGTTTCTTTATGCCTGGCCATATTTCACTTAGTTTTAACTGTAAATAAGGGTAATTTTACTTTTGATCTACACTTAGTTTTCACATATAGCGTGGAAGAAAATCCTTGTTTACACAAATAAGTTTGCAAAAAGGCAATAAAAATTTAATAGCTTTATTTGAAATACCTTTAAATTCTTTTTTTTAGGTTCAGCCAAAAGATAACGAGTATGTTATTTTTAAAAGCTGCAGTTAGATCACAGGAAATTTCTATCAATTATTCCTTTTCTTCACGATATCAAATTTCAGGTATATTTGAACAAAATGTATTTATAATCCAGCTCTCTTTTTCATAATCCGCCGGAAAATACACTTTAAAATTATTTATCAATGAAAAGCAATGATTTTTAATCTCGGATGCAATTAGCACCAGTTTTTTTATCATTGCATTTATTTTATCTTTAATGGTAAACAAATTATCACTTTGTCTTAATTCATTTAACTTTTCAAAAATATCAGCTAAATATGCTAAACGCGTCAAGCATAATTTACTAAATAAGCATTTTTGCAAATTTTGAATAGCAGAGAAAAATTTCAATATCTCATTGAAGTTTAAAGAGACGATTTAATATTATTCAACCTTTCCTATGGATAACCACTTTACTTCGGAAAGTAGCAAAAGCATTTCATATTCATTGCACATCTCTTGGCATAAAATCATAAATATTCTTGAATCTAAAGCTCGGCTTTTAATAAAATTAACAATTTTCACAGCTTGATTCAAAATGATTTTCAGGTTTTCGGAGATTGTTTTGACTACTAAAGCTTCACAATGAATGGAGCAGTGAGTAAATTTAGTTTCAGGTGCGATTTCTTTATTTGAGAAGTAACACCGGAATATTTTGCTGTTAAACCCCGAGCTCCGTTTCTGCATACGGCAATGCACTTATTCCAGCGAACATTGTTCTTAAACATAAAGTTGCCAATTGCTTTGAAAATTTCATTTGCAGTTGCTCTATCATGAAAGGATTCACCAAATAAATATTCTTCAATAATACGTTTATCTTCTTCGAAACGTATGTAAACTAATAATTGATCTAATAAACTAATAATTGATTTAATAAACAAATAATTGATCTAATAAACTAATAATTGAACTAACATATGTAAACCAATAAATTTCGTTATATGAGTACTTCTACCCAATTGCAACGCGAAATACTCTGTGTACTTTATTTTTGGAATAAGTGTTTGTTTTATGGAATTTGCCATTTCATGAATTATTATATCATAGCTCCCATATAGTTTGATAACGGAAGTTCACTAGCCGCTTTTTAATGTTTTTAATGCTAGTTTTTTAATTTCATTAGACGCTTTTTAATGTTTTTAATGTTAAAACGTAATATTTAGTTGCTGGTAATAAAAGGTTTTTCGAAATAGAGTGAGCCTGCCCAGTCTTGGCAATTCTTAGGCTTACTAAGTAACTAGCTTTCAAAGCCTTTTCACTTAAAGTAACAACACCTTTCATTATTTGTTTACTATTTTTGAACTCCAGTAATTTCCTCTTAAAATATTCTTTAGATTTATCCTTTAAATTGGCATGCTTAGATTCAAAAAGTCTTTTGAGAAACAATGGTTTCATACTTTGGTTCGATAATAGTTCACCATAAACAACACATTGAGGTTGAGGGTCCGTTTCATCTCCAATCCTAGTGAACCCAAATGAAAAATAACTTTCATTATATTTTCTATAAACAGTTTTTCTTTTCACTATCCTTAGCGCTAGTAGATTATCATGGATCCATCACCTGTGAATCATGAATTTTCCACTTAGTCAATCTTAGTCATTTTTCTATTTTGAAAATCTAGGTTTGTTTTATTATTTTTTCACAAATATTTAAATGCAAAATGTATTGCGAGTTCTTCAAAAAGAAACAAATGTACCTGCTGTTAGAGACAGCAAATCTACGTAAAAATTATTCTTATCCAAAATGGAGCTATATGAGCCCGGAAATGGAGGCGAATAAAGTGCAGACATGCTAATAAATCGATCAACTCTGAAAGAATTAATGAGACGCTATTATCATTTTATGAGAATTTATTTTTATTTTCTATTAAATACAACATCCATTTCTATTACTCCTTTTAAAAACATCTTTTATGACAAATTTTGTTATGTGTATGGGTAAAAGATATTTTGTGAAAATAAAAACGGATTATTTTGCTAAATTCTGTGAGCAGCTATTCATATTTAACAAAGCTCAGATCACATAAATATCTGTGTATTAGAGAAAAAACGTAAACAGGATGTTGGGGTATTTCATCTTTGAATTTAATAGTTAAAAATACTTGGTTTCATTGCGGACCATCTAATTTTCTCTTGCGCACCACCAGTATCTCGAAAAAATTCTTAAAAGAAAAATCTAAACTCACGATAAAATTGCTACAAATGTAGCTAAATTTACTTCTAGAAAGCAAAATGATTACGTTCATGAAAGTTTCAAGTTTTAACTTTTTTTTCTCATCATTGTTTCATTTAAATCCCTGAGCTATAGAAAGATGATATTAAATTCGTTATGTTAAGAATTTTAAAATGCATCTACTGAGCATGAGCACTAAGAATTAAGATTTTGATTACATTTCAGTAGCTTTTAATAAGTCTCTAGATAATTTTATATTATTAATATTCATTTATTTGCTGAGAAAGACAAACTCTTAACGTTCTAATAGAAAAGATAGTAAAATTTGTTACATGGAGGAAAAACTACATATGCTTAAATTTCTTTCACAAATAGGTCTTTTGATAGACTTACAGTGAATTCAGTCGCTTCAGAAGTTCAAATGCTCGTATTTCAATCGTATAGATGTCATTATCTTGCAAGTCTCTGTAAATAAAACAATGGTTAATGACTTTAAACTAATTGTATAAATTTCACTTAAAATATATTATTCTTTTTATCTGAATGGAAAATGTAGGATATATATGTTACTTACTATAAGAGATCTTACTTACAATGTGAGAAGTGAAGTCACGTTTCCAAAATGCTGATTCCTCAAATGTGTTAAAGAGTTTGAAGTCAAATATCTAAAAACATAAAAGTAAACAAATATTGAAATTAATCACGTACTTTGATATGAAGATCATGTATCTGTTTTTCTGGATTTAACAATTATAAAAATATGAATGCATAACTTTGGAACCTATATTTATTTTCAATAATTTATATCACATTCAATATTTGCTAAAAAAAGAAATGAGTAAAACGAAAACGAGGCTTTAAAAATACCCTTTTACTGAAAGGTGAGCTAAATATAAAATTCTGATATAGTCAACATGTCGAAAATATACGTAATTACAATCTGAGAACGAAACAATAGAGCAAATTTTCTTGCGTATTTTTTTATTATTATTTACGTTTTTCTGGGAAAGAAGACATTAATTTTACGATTATTCTCAATCAATATTTCTTATAACATATACTAAAATATGGCCGCTTCAAAAAGTCAAGAAAGATAATGAATATTTTAAGGCAATAAGATCTAAATCTTAACTGAAGTATATAATGAAATACTCAGATTATGACATTTCATTTTAGTTTCTACCTTTTACTCTATTTATAATAAATTAATGGTATTTATTAAGTTTATATTAAATAATAATATAAAATGAAACATTTATTTCGTTAAAAAATGCAACCACTGAATCTTAGTAGTTCTGAGGATAAATTAGAAACAGTTATGAAACTTTATTACTGCTTTACTGCATACGATGTAATAAAGTTAATTAGTATTTGAATAAATTTTCTGTGTAAGTTTACAGGGATCAGGTCAAAAAATTTTGAATCCCTGTAGCATGTGAATTAAATGTGATTTTCTATCTTATTATTATACTGCGATATTTGAGAAACAAATGGTTAAATGACTTAATATGCTTCGTCACATAGCGATTTCTTTTTTGTAAGTTTTAGAATTTTCCACTTCCTTAATCATACTCTTTCAAAAAGTATAGTTTTAGAGGAAATATAATGAACAAGGTTATCTTAACAACAACGTCTAGTAGTCAATGACAATGAAAATTTAATGCATTCTAAGCAGGCTATGTTAAACAAGAAATGGCTTACTTAGAAAAATGTTAAAATAATAAGAGATAACAAAGGAAATATTTAGTAGTATTTTTAACTTCTTAAAGTACCTCAAGAGATAACGAATGAAGTATTTAGTAGTATCCTAACTTCTTGAAGTACCTCTTTGCTACAGATTTAATTCTTAATTATGCATTCTGCTCGTCAAAATTAAAAGATACGACAAAATAAAGCGCAACTGATAAAAGTAATTAAAACTAATTCGTGCAAAAGCATTGTGAAGATTTATTTAGTTCGACTAACAATTAATTTTTAAGTTAAGCAACTTTCCTTTCAGTCTCGTTCTCAAGCACGCTTTCCTGTTTGAATTCAAATGAGATTGCACATGTGTTACTATGTTATGACAAGGACGAAGCCTCCAACTCTCCTGGCCGATGATTCAACCACAAAGCCTTTAGAGGCCAGCCCGACAAGATAGCACACCTGTATTCAAATTGAGGGAGAAAAAACTTCATTCATTCATTCATATTGAGGAAGAAAGAACTAACTAATATTTAAACGAAAGGTTTCAGAAGGTGAATTTAGAGCGTGTTATACCTGCTTGAAGATGACGTTGTTACTTTGAATTACTAGCGATTTGATTGCGGCTTTGAGTGCTTCTATCCTTTAGGCTTGTTTCCGCCGGTTTCTGCGACTTAGAGCCTTCTTGCGCATTAATGTATCCTGTGAACCATTAGGATAATTTAACTACATTTTATTTTAAGTTCAACGTTACCTGTTGGAGTCAAGTCAGAAGTGTTGGTTTTATGTAAGACCCAGTAGGGGCCATCTGTTCAACAATATGTGATTGAATAAAGGGCTAGTTTCACCCTTCTTCTGCCTTTTTAGTCGTGTTAAGAGCTGAGGATAATTGCAGATACAGTTTTTTGAGTGGTCTTAGTTTATCCTGCCTAAGAGAACGAAATTCTATAGAATTATTTAATATAAATTACCATGTTTGCCAGAGTATTAATGTCCAATATCGAATTTAAATTGAACGAAATTTAAATATGATGTTAAAATAATCTTACCTGTTCTGCAACAAATCTTACTTCAATGTCGTATTGGTCGGCTCTGACCGAAATGCAAACCTCACAGCTTGATTTCATGAAAGCCAAAAGTGCATTTTATACAGCCTGAAGGACCACGGCAGGCATCTGCCCGAGATGAGTGTACTATTATGGGCAGTTGAATTCTGAATCATTTAAAAATCTTACTATTTATCTGCCTGCATAAGTGTAAATTAAAAGGAAAATATTTTAACCATTGTAAATGGTTGTTTGCAATTAATTCAAAACTAAAGTTACACTAAACTATCTGCAAAATGTGATTCTATAGATAATGGCTGGAAGAAAATAGTGGAATAAATCTAAGCAAAGCTGGGTTACGACAAAGTGTACGGCAAAGATATAAGGACAAATGGGGAAAACTTCGGAATTTCTTAATTAGGAAAACCCCTAAATTTCGGAATCGTGCCCGTTATTCTTTATCTTTCAGCACTTACTAAAGTAATGAATGCAGTGCCCGAGAGCTAGTAAGGTGTATTCACACTGTTATTAAGATGAATCAAGGAATTTCTTTCAATGTGTTTATACAATTTTGTATTTTTTGCTCAAATGTAAGCATATTTCCTGATGGAATTGATGTTTTTTACATTAGTATGGAGCTACTACTAATATTATTTTGAAAATACATAATCTAACATACGCAAATTTTCATTTAGAAAGTTTCGACCGTTAGTGTAGAAGTGTAAGACATAAAATGCTTTTATTTCATTTCAAAATATAATATGAGTGAGCCATCAAAATAGTTTCCTGATGTGTACTTTATCAAGAAAGCGAAGTAGCTTGGTAAATTTCCTAATTTCAAAGTTTCCAATCCCAAGCTCAAATACTAATTCCCTCTGATATGACAGTCTGAAATTTTACTTATGGTAGAGAATATCTAAAATCAGGATACATAAAAAATAAAAAAAAATTAAAAATGTTACAGAAATAATTAGTAAGCCCTCATAAGTGTATACGTTTTTAAATGAAATACAATTTGGAAATTTACTTATCAAAATAAAAGCAACACATAAAATTGTAAAAAATTACAGAAGTAATAAATATTAAAAAGCAGTTTTTCCGAGCAAACCTATTTCAAGCAAAAGTTCAAGTACAATATTTATATTCTATATATGTGTAATAAATGATTTGTCACAGAGATTAATCAAATTTAATTCATTTAATGCAATGCGTTTGATAATTTTTCTGATATTAATTTGTTAACTATTTCTGTATCAAGATATATTATAAGGTCTGAACTGTACTTTTAAACAGCGTGACTAAAACACTGCTAACTACATTTTTAAACGCCTTAATATATCATGAATTATTCATGACAAATATATAATTGCAATTCTAGTAGGATGCAGAGACATAAATACACAGAAGGTGCTTCTTTCTGTAGTCTCCAATGTAACAAATTGGAAATGGTAAATTGTTTTGGCTAATTTTAAGTCTCTAAAACGATGTGCTAATTTGAATGAGCATCAAAGTGTATTTAGTATGAATAGCTTTCAGTTGAGGTATCAATTATCGTTAATGAAAAAGGTTTTAATAAATATGATATGGCTTTAACGATTCAAAAATCACTGTCTCTATGCAAGTCTTAAGCAAGCTAAAATAAACTCAAAATTCCAAATGTAAAGATTAAACTAATATTATCTAATACTTTTGTAAAAAAGTACTTCGTTTAGTGACTCTAAACTATTTTCATTATAAGCATCAAATCGTAATTGGCAGATAAAGTGGATTGTAACAGCGCAGTGTTAAAGTGTTCATTAAGTATAATCTTCCTAACTGCTAAAAACAAAGCTCAGATTTCTTCAATAAATGTTATTTCCCAATATGGTAAAATTCATAATTAAGAAAGGAAGGCAAATTGAAATAAAATTACACGTTCACTTGCTTTATAATAAAAAACTGTTTGCCTAACTACAACGATCTTTCACCACAATAAAATATAAACATTATTTAAAAATATTTCTCCTTAATATGCATTTCTAGACACCTAAGGATTTTTAACGTTACGGTCAAAATTTTAACTTGAGAAGGAAAAGTATAATAGCCTCTCTTCGTTTACCGAAATTTGAGAAAATTGAAACTTACGCTTTCGAATCATTAAAAGCAGATGTTGCTAATATTCCAAGATTTAGAAAGAAACATTTTCCGTTATTAACAATACATTACACATATTTGTGATTGACGATAAAACCGAAACGAGCTATTAACCAATGAAAGATGAGGAAGAAGATACTATTAAATAAAAGAAGGTAGGTAATTGATATATTACTGCAAAAATCTGAACGATTTCATGGGAGAAGTTTTAAAGGAGACAGACCTAATAAAGAAAGTAGCAGAGAGATGTTACGATAATTTTAGCAGCTTTAACAGTTGAACAACAAATCTATTCATTTACCATAGAAGACATTTTGTTTGAATTTTTTTTTTGTTTTGTTTGTTTGTAAAGTTTTGTGTGAATTACTGAAATTTTAGTGCTTCAGACATCCAAAGAGGGTTATAAAGTTAAATTGAGCAACCAATTATTCATCTTGTAAAGAATAGCACTTTTAGGAATTCTGTTGACAACTTTAACTATCACTAGAATGAATTTTATGAAATAAAATTTTAAATAAATGGGTAAAACTCGTGCACAACACGGATATTTGAACAATATGAATAGTAAGATTATTACTAACCGTTAACTATAAATTTACTGTGTAATATTTTGAAGTATTACGATTCATGAGGTACAGTTAGTTAATAAGATCATTGTCATCTATTCGTACTAACATCATGTCGAATAATCTGTTAACAGATAACTTTATTCCGAAATTGTTTCCTTTCTACACGGATTTATTTTCATGATTTCATCTGTCTACTGATGAATGAACACAACTAATAAAATACTGCTTCGATCACTAAATACTTTCTTCCTATCTTCAAAAATTCCATTTCACCTGTTTTGTCAGATTTACGAGTTATTTCGTTAAACTAATATAAGTGTTTCATCATTTATTTACTTATTTTGGCTTTCCAAACTCTTCAGAAATTCGAAGTAGTGACATGCTCAGCCTGGTCTAATTATCGACGAATACAGTTACTGAAACAGTCATTTCAAATGAACGCAAGCCAGAGAGTACTTTTAATTAAAATATTAGTTACCTGTTGGCAGTTACAGTAGCTAGAATTAAACAAAGTATAGCAGGTTTTGCAAAAAGCAATGTTTCCAGCTTTTTGCAGCGAGAGAAGAACTATTTGAAATACATAAATACAAATTTTCGATTTCAGATACTTGAATGAATTTCTGTTAAATGCAACTTTACTAAAGTGGTAATAATAACTTAATCATGCATAAATAAAAATGATTTACATTACAAGAAACTCGGGATTTAGGGAAGGGATACTAATTTTAACTAATTTATTTAATTATTGACAACGCGGAGAATTTTTTCAGAATTTCATTTACTGCTCAAGTTGGCGATACTCTGAATCCTATCTATCAAGATCACATTGTTTGGCAATAAACTTTAGAAAATAGTAGCTAAATATTTCCTAAGGCGCAGTTCGCTGTTTCTTTCTTTTGCTCCTGTTAGTTACTGAAATGAATGATATGAATAGAAAATCAGGCTAAAGAAGAACTGAAGAACTTAAGAGACGAGTACGAATGGATACAAACTTGGAATATGAGTCCTAGAAAATTTCCACGCTAAAAGATGGTTTAGTAGAGAATATAATGACGGCTGAATTCCATGTTTTTACGTCTCTTAAATCACGTACGGTAAAACTAATATTTTCAAAACACGCGTGGGAAGATTTAAAACACACTTGAGAAGAAAATTAAATAATAAGAAAGAGTAGAAAGCTGCATATTGCTCTTTGGTCAGCAGAAATTGAGTTAAAGAACAAGTCAGTGAAGAAATCTAAGGGATGACAGGATCTCAAAGGATTAGTTTGTAGAGTCATTAAGTTAGTTTGAAGCAGGAGCCATAAGAAATTAGTAATTCCCTTGTTGCTGGACATCTCAAATACTTGCCAAATGTGCTTCCAATTACACCACGAAAGAATGCGGAAAGAAAATATGTCTTAAAGTAGCAACAAAACAATTTTTAGAAAACGGCTCTCAAATTCAATAACAAAAATGTTTTGGAAATACGTTTATTATTCGATTTTAATTTTACAAATTAAATGTTTCTATCAAATATGTAAACCAAAAGGAAAAAAAAACGCTCAATTTTCCGATGGGTTTCTTTTTTACTTTTGGTAATCATCACTGGATAATTAAATACAAATAAATGACGTGTGAATGAAATCGCTTTTTAAATAAATCAAAATATGAACAGAAGAAATATCATACACAAAAATTTATTTTTAGATATATAATTCGATAAAAAATATAACAGTGAAACGTGAAGAGGACACTGTTAAGACTTAACATCTATCCTGTGATTAAAAAATTGAAAATAGAATACACATTTGTAACAAATAGAATAGATATTTTGTACATTACAAAAAAACTCGAGCTTCAGGGAAAAGGTACTAGTTTTAATACATACAAACATGTTCTCTGTTTACTAAAAGCCTTTAGTTTATTTTAAAACAGAAATATTTCTTGAACTCAGGTAGAAAATATAACTTTAGGCCCAAATAAGTTTTCTTGGAGGCGAATCTGTAGAGAAATAAGAAGATGTATTTTATTACTTTCGAAACAATAAATATTTGTACTTACAAAGTTGTAAGCCTTGAAAGACCTTCTAAGGTTTTCGCATCTACAGCGATCAAATGATTTCTAGTCATTGACCTAAAATAAAATGTAAAAGATATTAATAATAGTTTCCATTCTAAAAATTGTCTTTTACTCCATAGATATAGTTAATTCTTCTTTTTATTATATTCGCTTTAAAAATTGGCTAAGTGAAAAAATTGCAAAATTACCCCTGAAATGCAACTTTGCTATGGATGGATTTTGAGAGCGCCTAACAAGGAAAACTTCTGCAGAAGAGTCTACTTTGCAATTTTAGTTGATGTCTTTCCCTTCCATTTAAGGAAATTGAATTAACTTTCGTTTCGATATCCAGTCTTAAACTGCATTAAATTTCTTCATAATATTCACACCCTTTAGAATACTTATCAATATTATTTGAGTTCACGTAAATATAAATTGTAATTTATTTTATTTGTGAGTGTAACGTTGGTGCTAGGTAAGCATTTTCTTTTAATCTTGGGTATGATTGTAGAATATGTTAAGTAAATACTTAACATATTTTGCTTACCATACTTAACATAAATACCATACTTACCATACTTAACATATTTTGCTTACCATACATAGTAATTACTTAACATATTTTGCTTACCTTTAAACCAAATAAATAAACAAAAAATCTATTTTTAAAGAAAATGGATTTCTTTTTTGGTCGTAAAGCAGATGAAAAAATTAGTTTTACTTATTTGCTGCAGGATTATGAAAATTTTTATAATTACTCAAGGCAAATTTTAAACTAAAACTAAATTAAGTGTAAAAATATTTTAGGAAACGACTTATCAACTTATTTTACTTATCAACTGCAAATGTTTTAAATCTTTAGGCTTATTTGAAATAAATGTTTAACTTTGCAGTTACTCAAAACAAATTTATAACTCGACAAACTACGCAATTCAATTCGCTTGATGAGATAAATTTTATTTTATTTTTAAGAAAAGTACATTACAATTTTTCAGTTATTAAACAACAAATGATATTTTATAAGCTGACTAAAAGGACAACAGTTAGAAAGATAGTGTACATGAATTATTTGAATTTATACGAAAATGATAAAAATATCAGCCAGAATTAGCTTGTATTTTTACGATTTTCCTGTTCCAGTTTAAGCATAATATCGTTACGAATTTTGCATACATGAAAATAATTTAAGTATTGTGCGTAAAGTTTTGTATTTCTTGTATAGCGTAGCATGTAAGACTCAGAATGCGAAGCACGGCCGAAAAAATAGGGGTCCAAGATTAAAGCCATTTGACACTGAGGTAAATTGCTGAGATAAAGTCAAGTTGGCGATGGTTTTAGTGACCCATTTTGCCGCCAAATTTAGTGAAAAATCGCCCAATGTCGCCAAGTTTGGAGACATTTTGGTTCGACTCCTGAGTAACAGTAACGGGTCCTATCCCTGTGTGATTGTAACTGTATCCGGGCCTATGCAGCTGTGTATATCTTCCAGCAACTTTGAGAAATCGAAGCTACTGGTAATTTCTTTGGCGGAAGGAGGAAAACTATGCACAGGACTGGAGATAGCATCAGTTTTCAGATTATAGCTTGAAAGTTCAAGAATACTGGGATATCACAGTGCGAGCTTTCACGTTTGAGGTGCACTACATTGCCTTGTATTTGACTCCCGATTAATCAAGTGGACGACTTTAACGTTTTTCTGTTATTACTGATCTGATTCCGAGTCTTGGAACTGAGCGTAGCGTGTCACCACGCTGGCTCTTCCAGCTTAATATTGTACACTTCCAGGGCCAGAGCCAGAGCCGGTTCTACCTGTGAGGCGAAAGGAACTTTGAAATTTCAACTCAAAACCTGCAACGCTCGGAAGATCAAGAGCGGTCAGTTTATTAGAATTTAGATAAATGCCGATTAACGACATTTAAAAATTTCACAATGTTTAGCATTTAGGAGTGGCACTGGATACTGAAGTTTATGAGGGGCAAAGTTTTTAAAATTGGGGGCACCAGCAGCAATGCCGGCTTTGTGTGCTTCTACAAAATCTTTTATATAAACTGTTCTTGGTTTTAATTGTTAATTTTATGGCTGGCATCATTTAATGGCTTTGATAAATTTAGTTATTTAATCCTTACTTTTGTGCCCTGACTAAACTGGCGACTAGCGATGCCTGTCTTAATCGTTTTGGGATACGCAAAGTCTAGCTTAAATGCATTGAAAAAAAATCATCCTTTTTACTAAAATAGTCTTAAAAGTTTGATTATTTTAAAAAAATAATAATAATGCAAATGGATATGTCTGGATATGTGGTCGCGGTACTCTGGATTACTCACAGAAGGACCCTCAATGTTAAGGAGCTACGACAAAGATTTTTCTTTACTTTACTTTACCTGTAATTTTCTTTTTCTTTACTTTACCTGTAATTCAACATAAATTGCTAAAATATTTATATATCTCTTTTATTAGCGTATCTGTATGTTAACATGTTTTTATAATCTTAATAATTTACTGTTTGGTACTTCCAAACTATTTATTTTTCAGCGCTTTAATATCGTATATTAAATACATTTGTTCCGTCTGCCAATTTGGACATATTTCACTTTTAATTATATCCGGAACGGATGGCCGAACTAGCAATAATAATTCTTCCGCAATTACCGATTCGCAAGTATCTCACCACCTCGTGGTGAAAATTACACCTCTTTTGAAAAATTAAATGAAGCTCCGGTTTATACAAGTTGAAAGAAATTTTCCGCTATTCTAAAATTACCCCTAATATCCCTATATACCCCCATCTTATTGCTTCAATGGAATCTGAAATATTTTCGCGGTATCTGATATTTTACTCATACCGCGCAATAAAGATAAGTACTCCACATTAAAATCTAGATTCACAGCAAATACTCTGATTCGGAAAACAAACAAATTTGCTAGTTAATTTCAGAATTATACTTATGAGACGATAAAATGGCCCATTATTAAGAAAAATCAAAGAATTGGGAAGAAAATGCATTACCAACAACTTCCTCAAAATGTCGTAGCTCCAAAGACTATCAAAGGAAATGCAAGCTATTTTGTCTATCAGCTCGGAAATGATACATAACTTAGCGAAAGCAGTAGATAAAATTTCAGTGGTCTGTATTGCTAGAAACAAGACTTTTTTGCCTTCGGCTGCTACTGCTGAAATTAACGAATATCTCACTCTGCTAGGCGAAATCGACTCATTTAGATGCCAGGTTGCTGCTCCAACTAAATAAATGGAACAACATTCTTGCTCCAGGAGCCGAGGTAATTTTGAATGAAACTCCTCTACGCTGCCCAGTCTTTCTCGCGTGATCGCAGGGGAGATTATTGTTATTACCACACATGGTCTGCAAGAAATGCACTAAAATACCGAACACTTTGTTCCCATTTGAAAAACTCTGATTAGCGGAACTAGCAATAGAGGCTACCGATTGGAATGCAGCGGCGTAACAAAATATACCGGCAGTCGAACAATCATGTCGCTTGCCTGTTTATGACAAGAAACTTAATAAAAAATGTTTAACTCATTCTGATATTTCTTGTCTCACTTGCATTACCCACCCTCCAAAAAATCAAAACCTATTTATTCTTTATAATCATACCTATTTATTATGATTTATCAGGGGTTACTCCTCGAGCCTACATCCAATTCAGGAGAAAATCTTTGCATTGTTACATAATTTACATCATCTTGGAATCGTGGGACATGAAAGTTAATTCGGTATTAATTTATTTGGCCCTCCATTCATAAAGATGGCACTAACTGGGCTAGAAACTGTATTCCATACCACAAGGCAAAAATTACTCAGCATACAAAATATCCGTAAGGAAAATTTTCAGTTAGTCTTAGAGTTTGTATTATGTACACCTCGACCTTCTCGGTCCTTTACGGCCTCCATATGTCTCCGCGACTCGAACGTTAATTCTAAATGCTGGGTGTTCCGTTTTGGTGTATGTTCTGCTTTGGTGTATATTTTCTTTGTAACTGTTTCTGAGGTGTATGTTCTGTTTTGGTGTATATTTTCTTTGTAACTGTTTCTGAGGTGTATGTTCTGTTTTGGTGTATATTTTCTTTGTAACTGTTTCTGAGCTCTTTTATTTAAATGCTTTTAGATATAGCTGGTTTTTGGGCTTATAGAAGAATAGTTACAAAACAGTATTACAGTTATACCAATCAAAAACAAGAAAGAATTTTTATTTATTGCCTAATACTATTTATTCTTTCTTCAATAGAGAAGAGAAAGCAATGAAGTCTCCATAACTGTCCACCAGATATGCTACATCACAGATTGTAATATCTTAGCATGCATCTTACACAATCATTATTCTAGAACTTCAGATCATGAAGAAGATCCTGAGAAAATAACCAAGCAGTCACTTATAATTATTAAAGTATTACTGTAGTTTTACAAGGCACCGTTATAAAAATTTTCTTTGTTAATTATCTGCAGTTAACAAGGAACTGAAATTCAATCATGTCTAAACATAAATTAACCATATTTATACCACAATACAAATGAACATATCATCATGTCTAAACGCAAATGAGCCACATTTACCAATTAAAGCAGACTTTCTAAAAATACAAGAAACAAGGCATCTTTAAATCAGAATTTAAATAAGATGACATCCATAAACCCTACTTTGACGAAAGGAGATTACTCATAAGTTTATTTTAAATGCAATTCACAAACATGAGATACAGATGAGCAAAAAAAAGGCAAATGTTCAATTAAATCTTTTATGTATATTTTGCCAATTTCTTTAGCGTTAAATGGAACACATACAAAAGACTACATTTAATTTTCAAAATAACAATTTAATTATTATGAACTTCCGGAATTTTTACGAAAAAGCTTCATAACGTTTTTGAAAGACCAGTTAAAGAAAGAAAACTGTTTCCTCCCGAATGTTCTAAAGAAGAAGAGCATTAATTAAATCGTAGTGATAGAAAAATATATTTTGCAAACTAAAATATATAAAAAATAAATAAATAATGAAAAATTTGAAATTGAATAAGGCGCAAAACTATTGTTACAATGTTCTAGAATGCTATATTTTCGTGAAAAGATTTTTAATAACGCATTTTCTTCTTTTAACTGAAAAACGAATGCTGTTCGTCGTTTGTAAAAAATAAATGCATATTTTTTTTCATGTCATACTTTCCCGACTGCTCTCGCATCGATTCGAAAATGATCTATGTTGTAATAAAATTTCAATATAAAATAAATTTAAAAAGATAAAGCTAAATTTTAGCACGTTAATTATTTTCTAGTTCCCGAGGCTTTAAGTTTTAAAAAAGGAAAAGTTTTTTATCTGATTTCAACAAGAACTACTAACCCCCTTTCATTTAAAATTAAAACTCTGTGTCGATCATTGGTATTTTTATCAAATTTTCTATTCTTTTCTATATTTTTCATATTTATACATCATACTACTGAATTCTTATAAGAGTATTGTATTGCATACTTTTAAATTTTTATTTTAACACGTTTTGGTTGCATTATAACTCTGTGAAGTTATGTGCCATTAAATCCACAACCAACGAATCCTTTTCATTCAGCAATAGCAAACCTCTCCTATTTACGTTTCTAAGACATCATTATTTAGTACAGACGCTACCATAAAATATTCATAAATATAAATGTAGTTCATATTAAAATTTTGATAATATTATAATTTAAAATATGAATAAGCAATGGATTAGATCATGTCAAACATTAATTTTGAGAATTTCATAAAATGTTTACATTATACTGCATATACTATCGCCGCTCTTTAAACTTAATTTGTAAGTTTTTAAGAAAGCTTATTTGAACTTTGTATGATGTAGTTACAAATGCTTTGAAATCTGTTTGATATTTCATGAAATACGTCCTTGTTCTAATAAAACTATAATTCAGTGCCTCATACTTTCCATTTTTTACATCATTCACGGAGTTTCACTAATGAATTAACCAGTTTTTTGTTATGAGACTAAGGCAGTTTTAAATTAATTTCGATTGATATCATTCTAAATAAAATTTATATTAGGCGCATTTGATTTTAAAACGCATACTGAGATCAAGCAGTCAACTCCTAAAATGAATTTGGCCGTTTTTAAACAGGATGATCAAAATAAGTTTATCTTTCGCTAATTTTTCTAATCAGATCTCAGCTGATTTCTGTTTTAGGTTTATGACCGTTAAGATAAGCCTTGCCTTCTTGCAGCTGCTCCGCTGTAACAGCATATATATTACACAAATTTACTCCATAACAATATACGAAATGAGAAACCATCTCAAAACGACAGTAAAATTGAACCTGGGCGAAAAATAGTATTTATGGGCTCTAATCTCTGAGCCGTAGGCCGATCGGATAATGCACTGAATGATGATATTTCAGATAAAATACATTTTAAAGTAGTACTGGAAACTGTGGAACAAAAACATGGTTTAAAGTTAATAATAGTTAATTTTTGAATAAACTTTGGGTTAGTATTTAAGCATATATCATTGTTATGTATCATAAACAAATACTGGATCATAAAGCTATTGCTAGTGTACTTCAAAATGAAGTACATTACGGGATATTGTTGTTTATGATTGTGGTATTTTAAAATGATACGCATTCTGAAACACTTACAATGTCTCCAGATTACTGAGCTCCCGGAAGGCTCCTTCAGGTATGGTTAGAAGTTCATTTTCATCTAGCCACCTACAGAAGAAAAGAGGGGAAAAATAAAAAGCGTATAATAATTTCTTTTTACCTTTGAACTATATCAATTGCCTGATATTGAATTTTACAATAAATAATTTCAATTTTCATTCATAAACATAAGCAAATTTACAGCCATGAGTGTACTTATTATTCAATTCATATGTATTCAATTCTATTTAATAAATTCACTGTAAAAAATTCCCCATTTAAAGCTTATATTTTACAGGGAACCAAACATTATGAATAATTACTACACGTAAAACTTACTTTATATAGTATTTATACGATTATTGATGACTAAATACACTTGAGACCGAAAACCAAATTCTCTGCAATAATTCTGTACGCTAATCGTTAACTCTTATTTTACCTATTTATTGTTATACCCCAAGGAAAATTTGTGAGTTAAACTTTTTACTTCTATACGAAGAATAAATTTCTTTCGGATGTAATCTCCTTCCTATGTTTATTTTGTCAATAAAATGTAGGATATGGACTTCTAAATGGCCTTCTAAATAGACTTCTAAATTACTTAATATGGACTTCTAAACGGCCCGTGCAAATCTGAAGCCGTTGTTACTTTTAAACACATATTCTATTTATAACTGACGGTAGTAATTATATTTAGCGTAATATCATATACAGAGTTTTTGAAAAAGATGATTATTTTTTAATTTAATCGGATTCGAAACATGTAATTTCAGACTTCCTTAAAATAAGGTGACAATTTCATAGAAAATTTTCAATCCTTTGGAAAGTGAGCTTTGTAAAGTCAAACCTTATGACACGTGTGGCTATGAGCATCGAAAACGGAACAGTAGTTTACAGAAATTTATTTACTCAACTAAGATAAATTCCTTGAAGAAACTAGTATGTAACAACAGATAAGATTAGTGTGTAACACTTTTGTTAAGATCTTACATGTTATGAAAATGAAATAAGCATTTCCAGTCCATATTAGGCCATATTTTTAAGCATCATTTTAAAAATATAAATCAGAAATGATTAAAACTCAAATAAATTTAAGTTTAAATTATTGTTATCAAGGTATAAAGTTCCATAAATGCTTCTGACTGTATTCACTGTGGCAGAATTTTCCCACAGTTATCAAGCGGAATACTAACACATTAAATTCATTTTACGAGACTACGAGAATGCTGCGTTACATAAACATTACCAATTATTATAAACGTAGATTTATTTATATATTTTGTTTGCCATATTTACTTGGGATGTCGAAAATAATAGTGTCAGTGAATCCGTCTATAATCAGCTTTAAATATTAAGTAGGAGCGATATGAATGACCGCGGAAAAGAGTCCGGAATATCTATACAAGCATTTTTACATTTTCAAAGTGGGATTACTTATTCTTATAGAAATATGTCTCCCAAGAGGTAGTACAGTGTCAAATACTGATAAAATACTGATATAGGTAAATATAATTAGTTTTAGTTTAATTAGAAAACCTTTCGGAAGGTGTTGTGTCTGTGGTGGAGTCTCTTCGGAGTTCCCACACAGAATCTCCGTGTACTTCCATGCGTGATTGTTAACTACTAACGAACTATTCGTAGACATTGTATGACAGACGCCCTTATCCACCAATTTATAGACACCTTTCTTCACCTGTGAAAAATGTGTTTTCAGGAAGACAACACTAAACCACCCAGAGCTTATATAGTAGAAGGATATCTTCAACAGGAAATAGCAGTGTACATGGAATGGCCAACTCGAGTTCCAAATTTGAATTCTATCGAGCACGTCTGAGTTGCTTTAAATATTGATGTTGTTTTCAGTACTTCTATTCAAAATCATGACCCGTTTAGAAATCTTGCAAAATCAGTGGGGTGTGTAGACTGAATTTGTGGACATCATAATTAACGGCATAAACTAAACTGTCAGTGCAGGTATGTATTGCTGTTCGGAGATTATATTGTATTCTAGATACACTTCCTATTCCTAACTGATTTCTCAAATTGATTGTTTTCATTCATACGCAAAATAAGTTATTTTTTTAATCTTATTCTTTTGCCGTTTTATATATTACTATGCATTCTAAAAATAATCTAATTTTTATAAACAATCGGTTTTTCTGTAATGAGATTTCTTCATGATTTTAGGTAACCAGTGAAAACAGTATAGATTCGATCGATACATACTCAATGCATAGTGAAACATTTCAGTGTTTGCCAAGTTTTACCTAGTTCTATACTTTATTTTTATAGTAAAAACGCCATTATCAATTTATTTACGCAAAGGAATCTCATAAACGTGGCATTGCTAGAAAGGTACTTTTATTGGTTATCAAACAAGTAGTATTTCTTTGAAAAATATCTTTTATTTAATAATTAATAATAATTATTATGTCTCTGTTTTATTTTTATTACTGCTAAGTGATGCAATTCATAATACACTTAATTTATGATATATCTAACTAATAATTTTGCGTATATACGTTTATATCGATATTATAATTAATAAAATACATTTCTTTTGCCGCATTCTATTCACATAGGCACAAAACAATTTCTTACGTGCCGCGTAATGCCATTGCCTCGTGATTTTAAAGGTTAACTTTTGAAATCAAGAGGCAACTTTGAAAAACCACTCTGTGTTGTGAACATTTGGGCAGCGAGAGAAAAGGCAACATCAGAAGCTGCCAACGGCCAAATAAATGTTACCTATGCAAAGAAGAAAAAAAATCAAATAACAATTATTGGATAAGAAAGATGGTTTATACGGTTTGCAATCTGAATTCTTACAGTTTAAGTCTAATCCGTTGAGTTTATTTCAAATACTTATATTGAGAAAAAGTATAAATTCATGTGAAATATTGTAAACCATATAGAAACTATTTCAGCACATTTTTCAGCTTTTTCTATTAAGCGTTATTAAAATGAACCCTAAGAATCGTAGTATAAGACAGATTAGATAGATTAAATAAAGGGCTTGAATAATTTTAAGTTATTCTCATGGACACAATTAAACGAATTTTATTTTTATGTGTAAGGACTATGGCTTTCCAGCCTACGGAATACGTGTCTCAACTAGCACTAAATACTATTTGCTTAAGCAAATGTCTAGCATTTAAATTACCTCTACCATTTAATTAAACTTTTCCCGCTTTCATGTTAAATCTCAGAAGTGGGGTATTTAAGGTGTTATGGGATTTTTTAAACCTGTTACCATTCCATTCCAACTAACATCTGTACCAAGGCTGGAATAGGTTTAGAGTAAATCAGTGCAGATTGTTGGATTGGAAGCAAATTAGGGTTTAATTTGCACTCTGCAAAATAAAATCGGCATAACTCATTAATTTGAATGATCGAATATCCGTCTGTGGCTAGAACTTCTAAGTAAATTCGTGATATTCTCAGCAAATCTTCTTGTTGATAAATACCTTCAGGTTTATTAAACATATTAAAATTATTAGCAAGGGTAAAACGTACAAACTATAATTCAGCAAATGCCGTTCTATGATTAACATATTAACATCGGATTAAACTGCAAAAGAAGGATAAACTAGAGCTTGGTTCATGATAACTAACTGAAATTTGAAATAATTAAATTGTTACGTTCTTTCGAAAATATTTTTGATCCGAATGTCTCATATTAAACACCGAAAAAACCATTTTTTTGATTTTAATATTATTATGATCTTACGCTATAGCTTCATCTTTTCTTGTTTAAAGAAGCATACAAAAGTGCTAATGAGAATTTAAAATAGTCCCCTTGTATTTTCTGTTAGAAATTTCTGTTAACATAAGTAAGCTCCGGTGCTCTAACGAATCGAATAATGATTTAAATTTAAATGACCAACCAGCATACTTGTGTCTTGTCTTACAAAATTGTCTCGGCAAGAATCATGAAACAAGTTAATTTATACTAAAAGCAGCCTATTTGAAGTACTCAGGTGGCATTACAGATACTTGCTCAAGATAATAATGCATATGTGTCTCAGTAAAGGGAAATGAAATTAGAGGATTAATCCTATTTTAAAGCACAATAGCTGAGACGTATCTAAAAATTTTAATTGATCTGTGGTTTATAAATATGCGTGCTACAAAATTTAGATTTTTATTAATTTCTCCTAAAATTTCTTTAATGATAATATTAGAAATTAAAATCATGTGTGTGAATTTAAATCTTTATCAAAAGAAAAGATTCAAAGAATAATTTTCTAACCTTCTTACCAATGCGCTTTTATCTGTAGTAAAACTTGAGTAAATGTAAAACATTACCTTTATCACATTTATTACCTATTGCCCTGTGGAAAAAGTGTAACTTACATATTAACAGAGGTAAATTTATTTAAATCTAGATTCTGATTAACTATTATTAGTAGCGAGAGAATGGTCATAAAGCGAAAACCAGCGAAATGTTCAGATTGTAAAATGTTAGCATCTCGACAAGTTATTGGCATCCTAAAAAGCAGTGGTTTCTTTAAATAAGGGGCCCATCAGTGGGCGAGCGTTTAAGTCACTGAACACAGGTAGTTCGGTTCGGAGTCCGAATCCTCTCGAAAGGGCTGTCTGCACGAGCGTTTTCGTGATTTTGCCCATGTGTAAGGTAAATACGAACCAGTTTCCCTTAGAAAGTCTTCCCTGAAAGCATCCGCCCGCTTATGTAGATAACCATCGCGTACTTTATCGTAATCAACTGAACCAAATAATTCCTTTAAACAAGGAAGAGTCGTGAAGATTGCGTACTGAATTTGTTGCAATTAGATGATCTAGCTTGCATAGATTTAGTTTAATGAATCGATCATATCGTGGTTCTCTTAATTCATAACTTTCATTTATCTATTAAAGATTTTTATTAACATAGTAAGCCCCCGATTCTTTAACAAATTGAATAATGCTTTAAATTAAAATGACCAACGGAGGTACTTTTGTCCTGTGCAATGTTCAGCTTTTGATCTCAACCTTAATGATCTGTCTCTAATAATATTTTTGCTGTCTTGATGTTAACTTGTCGAGTGTCCTGAGAGAACTGAAGTCTTCTGACTGGTTAATGATTACTATCAGATTGTTTTCCATTATTCTCATTTTCAAAAACTTTATTTGTTATCATAAAGCACCTGTCGGCTGAGAGCGTTCATGCCAGCCACATTTTTTTCTGCTCACGTTTCGTTTTTCTTCATTTTCCTGAATTATATTAACCAAGATGCTGATGTCATTCTTACTGCTGGGAAAAATAACTAAAGTAAGAATATAACTAACTAAAACAAGCAATAAAATTACAATAGGTAACTCTAAAGCTCATTCATCTCATAATACCTTGAAATTGCTATCAAAATAGTTCGCAGAATGCAAATTATAAAGTTAGATCATCATAATAAGGCTTATAACATCCCGTTGATTGTATTATTAGAATCTTAAAATTCACAATTTTAAATATCTAAAAATAACATTTTACCTGTTTTGAAAAACAAAAGTCTTAGTCCATTAATTTTTTTAACAAATCGTTGCCATCTTCAGAATTAAAACAAAGAATAACTAAATTGAACATTTCGACATTTTCAAACACTGTATTATTGTGTTTTCAAATACTGAATTAGAATTTTTTCGTTTTAGCAGTTCGTATAAACTTCGCTAATAAATATGCCAAAAAAGCAAGAAAAAAGTTTTAAAAATATTTAATCCTGTTTTACAGCTTCAGTAGCAATATTTGCAGGGGAAAATATCTGGAGCAAATCCGGATATCTTCATCATCCGTATATCTTCATAAATTTACACCCCCAAAAATAAATAGCATAGCGAACAAAAAAAGTATATTAACACTTTGTAAACGTAAACATTTATCAGCTGAGTGCGCCCATTTTTTTCTCTTGCCCTTTTTTAATATAAGATGTTTGCTACTCCAACAGTTAGAAGAAAATTTTATATTTTGTTACTCTGAAGCTTTAGCTTCAGCTATCGCAATTTAAATTAATAACTGTCTGATATTTTGAAAGCTTGTGACAAGTAGATGTTTACTGTTTAGTTTAATAAAGCATAACAGTAAATAAGTTTATATATATTGCATATATTGCAATTATTTAAAATTACAATTTTAAGGTACTGACACACATTAAGATATTTTCTTTTCGAATCAGATTATTTTATTCGAAAAATGCATAATTAAAATATATTTTCAGATTTACATAACTTCATATTTTTTTCAGTAAAAGTATCATGTTCGGTAGAATAAAGGTACACAAAAACTAAAGACTATGAAAAGGATGAACGTGTTATATGCTTAAGTTATTAATTCCATCTGTTTGGAATCCATCTCCTCTTAAAAGGATTTGAACTATATTTACAAGTGCCTGATTCAAGATTACATGAATTAAAGCCAGTATAATATCAGTTATTTAATTATAATGATTTATAAAATATAACTATAAAAAAATCACGTTACTGTTACAATAAATTAGTTCCACTTATTCAGCGGCTTTCTGTTTAGCTGAATTTATTTCACATCTGTTTTAAAATGCTAAAAGGGTACATTAAAGGATTTTGATATAATGTGATTTAAGAATATTCTATGATTTAAGCCCATATGACTTAAGAATTTGAACATTTCAAAAAATTATGTAGAAGGACGATTCTAAAATATTTTATTATCGAAATGTGCTTGCTGTGAAATAGCACATAGTTGTTTCTAGTATTTAAGGAAATATACAAGAGCAAAAGATACAAGCATATTTTGAAAGTAAAATTTAGTTAGATTCGTAAACCAATTTTAGTTTTTAAGAAAGCAGAATAGTAAAACCATCCTGCCTTGAAGGAAAGTATATACTTTTCTAATTTTAACAGGAAAATATTGCTGAAATATATGTACTTTTCAATAAATTTGAAATAGGTAGGAGGTGCATGTCAGTTTAAATTGCAGCAGTAGCCTAAGTTCAACCTTGGATTGACATAAATTAAAATGCAAAACATCGAAACAATTCATGCATTCCAATAGGTAGAAAAGACTGTTTTATTCTTCGAAACAAAATATTCCTGCCCTACGTTTAGATTTCGTTTTTTGTGCGCGAATGCAGCCAGAAATCTTTGATTCAGAGGTCGATGAATGCTGAAGGCAACATCATTGGTAAAACGCGTGATCCTGTCTCCCGTTGGAACAGTAATGAAATACAAAAAAGAGAGAAAAAAGCTATGCTTGCTTCTATGAGTCCTTCTGATTAAATAAGATGAGAAAATTGAACAGTGAGTGAAAATGCCATGATCAAAAATTCAAAGACGGAAAAGAATCTAATCTTTTCTTCTGATTTAACAGCTTCAGAACAAAGGGAGAAAAAAGAAAAGAAGAAAATGATATTCAGCGTAACCACGGGCAATTTTAAGAATTTTGCATTTACTTACTTCCAAGAATACTTTCTAAAAAGGTTTCAAATGTAAAATTTGCAATTTGGAGCTGTATAGAAGTGCAGAATTTACTTAAAATAAAACTGCCTTCACACTTATTACGCCTTGCATGTTCTGACATTTCCAAAGTGGTTAAAAAATATTAGCAATTTGAAATTTGTTCATTTTCGGCTGCAGTTCATGCAGGTGGCAGGACCTTAAATGATGAATTTAGTGGATATTTCAAAATTTCTTAACTTTCAGTGTTGGGAAGTTCCATGGTGTATATTGGGAAATTTAAATTTTCAGCAATGTAGCGAAATCTAACTGGTAAAACTAACAGGTCACATTTGTGTGCCGTATATTAAACATTAGGACACATTTTGAAAAACTTTACGGAAGTTATCAGGAGCAAGCTTTCAATTAATAGGTGACTATTAAAAATATTCATAATGATAATGATCAATAAAACACTAGCAAGTGAAAAAGTTACGAAACCGCAATTGTGAGTTCTCGTCCACACATTATGCATGTCAACATGACGACCGTGAATCGTGAAATTCTAACACCAGAAACACAATAAAATCTTCGTCTTTTCTTTACAGCAAGGATGGGTAATTTGCTTTATTACTGGTAAAAATGTGCAAAACAAAACATCGGTTGCACAATATTACCGAATTATAAAATGGTATTAAGCAATATTAAGTAATAAAATCCTATTGTATTAAAGCGGTTGTGACATTTATATCATAAAAAATAAGAATTTTCTAAAAACGTGATTAGTGAATTTAAGTCAAAAATATAAATTACCCTCTCACTCTGCTATCTTACTGTTAAAAGTGGCCTAATATACATATTAGAAACAAACATGCAGCTGAAGCAGGGAAGTAAAAACAAGGTAATTAATAAAAATGACTATAATATAAGAGATATTAATTTCGTCAAACTTTGTCAAATTCATTCTGTAAGGAAACGATAGCAGAAAAATTCCTGCTAAAGTGGAATTCGTAAAATATAATATGTAATAGCTGAAAACAACCAAACATTGTTTCGCGATCAAACTGATGGCTGCAACTACTCTCTCTCGCTACGAAATTCCACTATGATTCGAAATGCCACATATAAGCTAATAATTGATCTTACAAACAAAAAAATTATCTTGATGGCTCTCATAGGATTCGGTGAGTGTGATATTATTCTCTTCCCTTCTGATTAATAGTTGGACAACAGTCACTGTTGCAAAACTCTCTTTTATCAATTATTAATTAAGTTCTCTAACTCCATTATTCACCAACAGTACGCCTCCCTAACAGCATTATTTTAAAGTCGACAAACTACAGATTTAAAGAAACATTTTTAAGGCAAAAATCAGTCAATGGATTCATCTTGTCTAATCAATTTTATTTAAAGATATATGATATTTTTTAACGAAAACCTTCATTCGAAATACAAAAATTCTCACTTTTTTCCATGGCATTATTTTCAATACAAAACGTTTGTATCTTCTCCGTTTTTGAGTGTTTTCTCTCATGACTCCACTATCAGTAAACCAGTTAAATATTAAATTCAACATTACTAAATTATCAAATATATAATTAAATCGAGCAATTTGAATAAATGCTAACAAAAATTTTTAAGTTTTAACTGTTTCACAGTTAATTGACAGAAAAATTTCATACAGCTAAATACCTTCCTCTTCACTTTTTATAGTCTATTAACTAAGATCAGTGTGATGGAATAAGATGAAATAAATAATTAAGAATAATTATTTATTTAATCTTATTAAATGCTAAATAAGATGAAGTAAAATAATATAATAATAAGATGAAAAAGAAGAAGCTGTTTCAAACCACTGATGAAATGAAAGCAGCAATATGCTAATTTTTTTATTTTTTTTCTAGATGATTTATACAAATGTAAAATTAAAAAAAAGATATTATTTGAAGGGCTTTATTTCACTGAGTTCTTTCTAATAAGCCTCATACAAAGTAAAGGTACGCCAACTGTTAATATCATTAAATTATTGCTCATAGAAATTGGCATTCGTTTGTTATGTAAATTAGATCAAAGTTTATTTTCAGCAAATAAAGGTGGGCCAACTGTTAATATCAGGACCAAATTTACAGTCATGAAATCTTGAACTAAATTATTGCTCATAGAAGTTATCATCAGTTTTTTTATGTAAAACTGATCAAAATTTATTTTTACCACTTGAATTCCTAAGATCGGAGATAGCTAAAGTACTTTAAGTATTACAATTGCACGTTCATCAATAATTAGAGATCTCTGAGATGCATTTGCCATGTGGAACGTTCTTTCATTTATTGTGAGTTTCTGTTTCCTCAGTAATGCCTATAGACTAAAAACTAAAATCAACTCTCGTCTTTTATACTTTTCTTTATTTCTAAACTCTCAGAACTTCATTTCCCCCCTTTCAGCTTTCTTTGCATTAAATATTTCTGTATTCTCTCTCTCTCTCTCTATATATATATGTATGTGCTCTCGTACCTCATATATTTTTTATATGAAATGTCTCGATTCGATGTACATATTAAAATATCAAGAAATCTTTCTCTGCTTTATTCTGATCTATTATAACTGCCTATTGATCTGAAGAGAGATTTGCATCTGAAAACAGTTAACCCAGACAGCGTTAATGTAGATGAATTTTTTTTTTTACTTTTTAGTTATTGAAGCAGATGATAATTACTTATTTTTTCTTATTTTAACAGCCTTTTAAAATTTTCTTTAAATTAGGATATTTTTGAATTTTTGTAGAAGACACAGCAGAAATTATGAAGCACAGAGCTTTTATAATTTCCACCCTGTTTTTTTTGTCTACTCACGGACGTTTCAATTTTGATGATATTCATTCTTAAGGTAATTTAAAATCAGAGTTTATTGATTAGTCACTCTAGAGACACTTTCTATTTATTATTTATTCTAGAGAATTTCTGAGAAGGAAAAAAAGTTGCAAAATGTAATGAATAGTGTTCTTAAAATAATATGATAAACAAATGTATTCTTCAGCAAATGAATGCTTGACACGCAGTATCCAGGACATATTCAGGGCATCTGCATAAGTATTTTTAGGTATCAAATTAAAAAACCGATGAAATGAAAATTAAAATAAAACTATTGCTAAAACTCTAAATGATATTACGAAAGCTAATTTTCAAAATATTCGGATATTATGTCTAAATAAAAATCTTGCTAAATAATAACTTTTTGAAGCCAGTAGTAAATAATAAACTAATCAGGTTTGCCACTAATAAATGTTGACTAATTTTAACTAATTTTAAAGCTTAAACTAGTTTAATTTTTAACTAATTTAAAAGCCACTAATAAAGTTTGAAATATAACTTTTTGAAGCCACTAAATTTTAAATCACTCCTCAGAGAAGCGGTGTGAGTCACATTTTCTTTCAAGCACAAAATTATTAACTGCTGACCTTTTTACTGCTAACTCCATTTTTTTAAATTGTATGTTTCAGCATTTTTTCATAACATATTTAGAACCCATCTTCTACTTTACTTTAGTGTTTGCTTCATAGAAAGTCAGATAGTGAAAGAAAGCTGTGTGTTTTATTTTCTTAAGCTTTGTATAATATGTTTAAAATTTAGTTTTTAGTTGTAGCATTCATTATTTTAATTAACCAAGTTATATTTAGTTTGAACTTTCCTATCGATATCTCAAAGTTTCAGTTGCTGCCCGAATTTAGCGCGAGCGATATTTTTGCAAATCGCATATATCTGATAGCAGTTTAAAAGGCAGGAGTTAACGAGGGGAGACACAGAGTCTTGGATTTATCGCCGTAAGGCTGTGCGCGCAAGAGATTTCCTCTGTCTACTGAAAGTTCGCCTTCATAGGCAAAATTGCAATTACTAGTTCTTGCTAGTGAAATTCGCATTATTGCATTTCACTGAGCGTTAGGCTTCCCTCGCCTTCCTACTTAACGTTAAACTTAGGTATCTGAATTGCTAACCCACCTTATTTCATATTATTTTAGTTCAGCCCAAGTAGTGGCTTGCTCTCAAGTTGGAGAGTTGTAATTATTTGAATTAAAGGGTCACTTTAAACCCTCCTTCTGACTTTGCAGTTCTTCAACACCAAAGGACATAGCCTAGATTTGCTCACTGTCCTTCACATAGGGTTTCACAGCATACGCTAGCAAGAAGATTAAGAGATTGAAGGAGAAACCTTATATAGTTTGAAAGATTTTTAAATTCGATTTCTAATTAGTTTAATATTTATTTAGTTATTAAAAATTATTTTTTTTAACATTGATGTTCTTAGCCGATGAGACCACCATTTTTAGCCTATAGGGATGTTTGAAGTGAGTTTTTTAAAATTTACATGATGTATTTAGGTATTAATTTTTACTATTGAGTTTCTATTCCAATTTAAAACTTTCGTACATTCAACATACATTGAATGTACAAAAGTTCTAAATTGAAATTAAACGTTTTAAATTTATTTTTGAGATTTAATTTAACAACTTATACATTTGAAGTAAAAATTCATATTGTTTCATTCTACCAAGTATCACTGCGATTTGTAGTCTTTAACGGCAGCTAAGAAATTTCTGGAGTTCCTTCTAACACTAAGAACTCTTAAAATTTTTTGCTATTAGAAATAGGCTTTTTAGTATTCACATACATGCTCTTTTGACCCCCATTGCAAATTTAAGAAAATAAGGATATTTTAAATAAGTTTTTCAGTAAGTATTTTTGGCATATTGGGTATTTCTTTGTGCAATTTGAAGTAATTAATTCGTTAATCTAAGGATTTTGTTTTTAATTCTCTAACTAATGATGCATTAAATGTGCTTTTTCGTTCGAGTTTTCTTGTAAGTCCAAAGGGACAATTTGCCCCAGAAGGACTATTAATTTCGTTTTGCCATTTTGCGTTCATTCACTATAAGCGTTGTTTCACTTTTCAAATTGTTGCCACCAAATATTATTGCCCTGTATTATATTTAAATAAATTAAATAATGAAGAAACTGCATAAATATATGTATGTTTCTCGCATTGTGATAAAACAACGATACCTAGAGCCATCAAATTTTGAATAACGTAATCCTCCTGCGAATATGGGCACCTGGAAGCCCAAATTTGAAATTTGGAATTTGTTTTATTATCTATTTCACACTTTGTAAAACTTTAACGAATTGATTAACACATTTGTAAAACTTTAACGAATTTTTGATTAACAAACTCAAGGATTTCAAAGCAAGCAATGGCAACATTGTACAGAAAAAAAAAACATTTTTTTTCTCCAGCGCGCGAGACTGTGTATAAGAAATTCTGCATATATGCTCATTTTAAAATTATTTTGCGATATTGCTCTTGAACTGAATTTTATTGTTTAAGTGCGAAGAACATGATATTTAATAAATAAAAGTAACACACAAAATGTCAAAAAAACGCCCCTTGCAACGTAATTTAAAATCTGAAACCTTTCAGATTTTTTTTAAAATTTAAGTTTTATTGTTTAATTGTCCAGCTCTGACTTCGCATTGGTGTATATTCTTGATTCTTTGAGAATGGGTTGTAAAAGGGTTTTGTATATTTTCTTAATATTTCTTTATAGATGTTTATTTAGTTCTCTCAAATAGTCAAGAACTATTTGAGACGTACTTTCAGAATGCCTTAATTATCCGAATTTAAATTTTAAGAAAAGTACCTCCTGATCAGTCTGTCTGAAAAATTAAATTATGAATATTTAAAATGCAGTTTGTCATAAAGGATTATGGAAACACATTTTAGTTGTTTTTGATTCTGATTTTAAAATTTAATTTTTTTCTTTCATTTTTCCTTTTGTTTTGCTAAATATTATTGCTAGTTGCAATAGTTCTTTAAACAAGCATATTACACCATCCCGACAGTATAAAAATTTACTTTTGAAAAATTATATATATAATTATTATTTATTGCAAACGATTTTGGTGATGCTGAACCATGATTTCAGCAAATATCCATATGAATCTTAACCTTGTCAACAAGGAAGAAAGTTAACAAGGAAGACGTTTTTAATTTCGTAACACTTTCCATTTTCATTGGAAACTACTGAAAGACATTTCCTCTAGAATCAATAGATTCCTATCAGTTCTGACAGTTCAGCTTAGGATATTGATGCATACGCTGAAGTTGGTTTCTACAGCAAGCACGCTTCGCTTAACAGTCGTTGTTAACATTACTAGTTTTCAAGGCGAACTTTAAGTCGAAGCTATAGGCTTGATGCAGCGTTACGTCATAAGAATATCTGTACGACTAAGGAGGAAATTTTGATATCCCCCAACTTCTACCTGTACCATTTACCTATGATCAATAGCTACCGCCCAACCGGTACAGTGGTTAGCGACGCTGACGGATATACCGATGGACCCGAGTTCGAATTACACAGAAGGCTTGGGTGTTTGTAAATGTGTATTGTCTGTGCGGAAAAGGGGCGTTCCAAATACATGAAGCCTTTGAAACCCTTTTGAGTGGTTGGTAATAGGTGAACAGAGGTCAGACATTCTTAGAGTACCCTTCGCACTGCTGTCAATAAAGGAACGCCTTTTATAACAGTAACTTTCAGGAAAAAGTTACCAACAAACTCCACGATCTCTTCACCTTTTACAAGGCCGCTTCATGAGCACATCTTAATCAATGGCTCTAAGGACACTTCTAGCTGATATGCATTCAAGTATCCAAGTCAACCTGGAATCTCATTCGCTCAAGCGCGCTACATGTTCAAAGTAGCTGTTCATAACGTGTCGGGAAAAAGATCATAAATATGTTCATTTTAATACAAGAGCTCCAATTATCTACTACAGTAAATAGCTCTTCAAAACCAAACATGGAGGGTATCAAAAGATTATTAAAGCGTTTAGGCCGCATGTTGGGACATTCACAGATAGTCTAGGAGAATGTAAGAACTGTACAGAACTTGACTCCTTGTACGATAAAATTATTCAAAAAATTATGGAAGCGGCTAATAAAGCTTACCAAGTTAAACGATGGAAGGTTCACGTGGAGGAATGAAACACTCAGTAAAGAGAGGAGTTAAGTTAAAGCTCTCGGAAGAAGAGATCAATCGGAGAGAGATCCCCAGTTTCATCAGCAGAAAATGTAAGCCAACAGAATATCAAAGGCCAACTACAAAAACAGATAACTATTGCGAAACTCAACTCATGGAGGAATTTCTGCTCAAACGTTCACAGTTTGTTTGGTCCACAGGAAAGGAACTTCAATTGCATTGACTTGCAGTTGTAATAGCAAAAGTATGATATTCTTTTATTTTCTGATATACGAAGTTTAGCAACTTCAATAATAAGTTGTTAAATTTGGAAACAGTAACTTACGTTCGTCTGAATATTAAAGACATACTTACAGAGCTCTTAGTTTTCTCAGATTCTGAAACGTTGTAGAGCTGATGGAAGACAGAGAACAATGCCTGAGACTTCTAGAAAATAAAAATTCTAAAATTAGAGTAATATTCAACTAATAAAATAATAAGTTCTTAAAATATTTTATTTTACAAATGTTTTCTGTTGTCATTTGCATTATTTACTTCATATTCATAATAAATAAATTCGAGTCAAAGTATCATTATCATTTAGTGCCATTAAGGCCATTTATTTTCAATTCGACAATTTGAATTATGTACTCTATGAGTTCATGAATCCTTTTTGATTACTACTTATTTAAGAGGAATCTCCTATTATTGATAGAATAATCTGCTAATGAAGGTAAACCAGTTGTTTATATATTAAAATACAATGACCTTGAAGTTAATGCTTTTGAATTTCTCCAGTTGTATTTGATGGCGCATGTATTTCTTTATTTTAATTCCGTACACTTAAGCAAATTTTCATAGTTGAGTTGCACACTGCAGTGATGATTATCAAGCAAAATGAGTCAAGACTTCAATTAATCACATAAGATAAGAGTTTATCGTTTGCGAATACAATGAGGACAAAATTAATGATATCTCTTGCAGTTTAATTTGCACACACCGTAAACACTAACATAAATTATTCTGTCGTAATGAAATTTAGAGATGTTATCGACTGAAGAATATCATTACTGCAACTAAATTATTCAAAGTTTTCAAAAAATGGACTTGAAATCTTGATTTAATTTGTTTCTGATGAAATTTTCCAAATTAAAATTTTTCATTCATTTAGTTCTATTTGCATTGTTCCGACTTAATTCATGATTTTAAGGATTTGTGTGAGCTTACCTTCATTTTCTTTCCTTAATTGAAATTTTATTGTTTTACATGTATTTATTTATGATTGTTTATAACTGGTTACTAATTACATTTCATATGGGTCGGTAAAATGAGTACCAAGTTCGCTTGGGACTAAACACCGGAGGCCCTGCTACAAGCCGACCACTTGTCCAGGGCATATGCTGATGCACTCCGGGGCCCAAAAACGACAAGAAAGCAGAAAAGGGCACTGCAGGCCCATGACCCACTAGGGCTCCTTCGCCACTGAATTTAGTTTTTTACTAATTACATTATTTAATGTTGATCTTTATATTCTTATTATAAATGGTAATGATTTTGCTTTTATTTCCATTCTTACGCGAAGCTTACGAATTTTTATTTAAGGGAACATTAAATAATATACGTGCTCTCTGTTCCTTCTGTAACTATATAACCAGTAAACCTTGTTTTAAATAATGGCTTTAAAAATAACTAACAAAAAAACTGCTGCTGAATGCATGTGATTTGTGCCCATTTTGAAGAAAATATTATTTGTTATATTAGTAGGTATGTAGAAGAAAAGATTTTTTTGTAGAAAGAATTTAATTATCGCCATTTTCCTTCTTAATTTCTTGTGTTTTGTTCTTCAAGTGTCATCATGGGATTGCCGGAGAGAAAATTAATACAAGTTACTGAACTCAGAATTGAATGATTTATGTAGTCCCTGTCAGGACACAAGTGGTTTTTCAATCTGGACCTCAAAAACGGATACTGGCAAGTAGAAATTTATCATGATGGTAGAGAGAAAACTGAGTTCATTACTGCCCAAAGACTGAGTTATAAGTTTATATTATAGTTTAAAGTTATACAATTTGGGCTCTGTAACCCATCTGCGACATTTGAGCTTCTGATGGAGACAGTGCTTCGTGGCCTATCTTACGAATCATGTCTTGTTTACTTAGATGACATTGTTATAGTGAAACGCAGTTTCGAGGAACATCTAGAAATTATCAGGAATGTGTTGCAGAAATTGAAAGATGCCAATATCAAGTTGAGTCCTTCAAAATGCAAGTTGTTCCGCAGTGAAGTTATCTATCTGGGACAAATCATTTTCTCCGAAGATGTCCGCACAGATCCAGAAAAGGCTTCAGCAGTTAAGGACTGCGAACGTCCTGTGGATATTCATCAACTGCGGAGCTCTCTGGGACTCGGTACTTATTAAAGATGATTCGTGAAGGAGTTCTCCAACATCGCAAAGCAAGCTGATCTTTCTCAAATGGATGATGGTCAAGAGCGAATAAGAGCCTATTGGAGTAAGTGCTTGTCTAAACGGGAAAGGAATTATTTGGTCACCTGTAAAAATTGCTGGCTATCGTAAAAGCCATAGAACATTTCCAACATTATCTCTATGACAGAAAATTCTTGCTGCGGACCGATCATGCTTCCCTAACCTGGCTACTGAATTTCAAAAATCCTGAAGGACAAATAGCCAGATGGATTCAAAGACTCCAGGAATATGATTTTAAGATAAAACATGGTAAATGCTTCTCCCACGGAAATGTGGCTGCTTTATCCAGTTCTGCACTCGACGGGCATTGCTCAAGAGCCGAGGCTAAGTACGAGTTGGTGAATGCTAGCATCCGGCAAATAACGTCTTCAGCACCGCCTATCCAGATACGTGGAATGATGAAAAGTTAAAGAAGATCAACTGGCGGATCCTGGCTTTAAGCAAATAATAGGGCTGAAGGCATTATGCAATACAAAACCCAAGTGGCAGGACATTTCCATTCTCAGTCCTACAACTAGAAGGTGTAGAGTCATTAGGTTTTTCTCAAGCAGGAGTCTTGAAAAATGAGCAATGCCCTCGCCGGGACTCGAACCTCGGGCCTCTCGAATACGCGCCGAATGCGCTAACCATTACACCACGAAGGCATGCTAAGAAGCCGGGAGAAATACTTTATATACTCCCTCTTTTAAAAGGAGACTGGAAATTAGGGGATCCAATCGCCAAATCCTGGTGGTGGACAATCATAATCCACCACGTCTTTTTAGTTCGTGCTCCACTGCAGAGGCATTAGGTTTTTCTGAAGCAGGAGTCTTGAAAAATGAGCAATGCTTTCATCGGGACTCGAATCTCGGACCTCTCGAAGACGCGCCGATTTTTGCTGATCATTACACCGCGAAGACATGCTGAGAAGACGAGAGAAATACATTATAAAGATTCTGAGCTCTATGGGACTCATTCCACGTCCGAAATGGAGTCTTATGTCGACTATGGGAAAGCGAAGATGGAACTAAAAAGGGATGGCAGCAGTTGCTTCCTCGAAATCGAAGTTCTGAAGGAAATAAAGTTGGAAATTTAATAAAAGTTTTAAAGTTGGAATTTCAATAAAAAAATTGGTAGGCAGTCTAAGAGCCAGATGAGTACACGGGTAAAATTTTGCAAAGCACTTACCGTTTTAATTCTGTGGCTGTGCCCAGTGCGGGCACACTAATTGAATAGAGCTTCGGAAAGAGCGCTGAAGCGGGCATTGCTGGGAAGCCCGTAATATAGTAAAAGATGATTAAAAAAGACTAGATTCTGATAATCGTAGCAGATTTGGCATTACCCAGGGTGCACCACGAGGAGGCCTGCTACTCTACACCCACCAAAAAAATAAAAAGGAAAAGAAAAAACTCTTCTTGGTTATATAATGACATGCGTAAAAATAAAAAAAAGTAACTTGGCTATAGGAAATTTACATTATTTTACATTTGATAGTTATACTCTCGTTTATTTTTTTTCGTGGTGGTACTTTTCGAAGCAAGTGACACCACCTTCAAAAAAGCACAGCCCATCATTGCATGTTTTGCACATGCACCAGGATCTGTGGGGCTCCTGTTTAGTGCTACAGTACGCAAACCTTCTTCTCACACCCTTCACTGGTATGTATTCAATGTTAAAACTTCTTTTCTTCAGAAACTCGTTTCTTGTAACGGAGTGCATCGGCTTGAATAAAGTTTTCTCTTTGGCATAGGTGTTCCAAATTTTTCCATCTCTAGGAGAGAGTACAGAAGAGTTAGCTATCTGACGGCAATTCATTTAGCATTTTCAGCGCTTTAGAAATGGTCAGGCCTCTCCGATCCATTTTCAAAATAATTAAAAATCAGAAAAAATAAACCAATATTATACCTAAAATTAAGAAAATGTAATGTATGAAATAAAATTAAATAAACATCTACAACTCAAAACTATCAAATCGTAGCGAAAAAAACTTCTTTCAACAAAAGCGGAAGAAAAAAAAAGTACTACTCTAGTGAAAATCAAAGAGCTAACTGATAAAATTACCCCTGGCCTTCAGAAAAACACTCCAACGATTTCTTAACCCTCCAGAAACAAGCAAAAAAAAAGAAAAACAGGAAATGAAACACAGATGTGCACTTATCCTTCTGTACTTAATGAGCTTACCATGAAGAAAATACTGCGGGGAAACAAACATACAGTTCTATGTCTAGCCCCAGCGGCGCAGCGTGCCCATTCTGGGCTCACCAGCTGTCTGTCGTTAGATATTAGGAAAGATATCAAGGTAGAAATTTAAAACTAATATAGGAAAAAGAGGTCAGCATACAGCCTTGAAAATAACAGAGAAATTTCTTTTAAAAAATTCATTTTATATCTTAAAAAAAATCTTGAAGATTTTTTTCAAAAATGTGGGTCTCAAAAAACTAAACATGGCTGAAATGTATGGACAGATTTTTGTTGCGATGCCATCTACTATTAATAAAGAAGGTTAAAAGAAACCGATAGTAATATATAAAACCTTTTTCATTCAATTTTTCTGTGTGTACACAGGCAAAATTTTAGGTGTGCGCAGACCGAGCACATCGTGCCGCAAAGGGTTAATCGTACAATCCTGAACCGTCTTTCGCTCATGGTTTCCAAGAATCAAGAAGACTGGGATCGCAAGTTGTCTCTATACCTACTCAATTATCATAATGCCGTCCACAAGACCACCGGCTGTTCTCCATCTCAGATGCTCTTCGGTCTCAATCTCCGTCTGCCAAGTGACCTTTTCTTAGGCCGCCTTCCGGATGTGCATTCCTCGCCGGAAGAGTATATGCAAGACTTCCAGGTCCGGTTGGAATGGTATACAGGTTTGTCCGGGCACGGAGGAACATATCGACGGACATCATGAAGGAAAGATACGACGCAAGAACCTCTCAACATCAATTTTTAGAAAAACGACAAGATCTGGCAATGGAATCCGAGTCGTCATAAGGGTGTTTTTCCCAAACGGCAGCCGCATTGGGAGGGTCCCTCTGTAGTTCTCAATAGGCTTAACAACATTGTGATACGAATCCGTAAGTGCCCAAATTCAAAACCAAAGGTCGTTCATTATGAGCGATTAGTCCCATACTATGGCCATAGTACCCAGTGCTTCTAATTCTTGGGGGTTGCCATAATTCTTACATTAATTTTTCTAGAAAATTTCTGTACATATCTTGTATGTAGCTACCTGTAAATAGTGTAAAAAAGAACGAATTCTTACCGGTTATCTAGAGAATGTTTACAAAGGTAGGTCAAAAGCTATATATGTCCCGCATGTACGCGGAGTAAGAGAGGATCGAGGAGTAAGAGAGTATCGAAAAGTTATATTGACTTGTGTTCAGAAATTAGCACGAGAGCGACCGACGGAAACGGAAGCTTTACTTTAGTGCTTTGCTGTGAAGCTGTCTTCACCGCTATAGCCTGATTGCCTGAAGGCTGTATTGCTGATTGTTTCAGCGTGTTTAACATAGTCTCTTCAACGACTGTAAAACTGTTTTTATAACTGCCCTGAGTAATACTGGCGAATTTTGATTCTCTATAAAGTGTTGTCATCAATCACTCCAAAATCCACGAAACCCTGGAACGGAATAATATTTTACCGACATCATATAATGATGCAAAAGCAAATTGAAAATTTATATAGTTAATTTCTAGACTTCTTAAAAAGTTATAAAATAATATACTTCTGAAATTAAAGATAAAAAAGCGAATAGTATGAACAATGTTAACGGCTGAAATTTCGCTTTGTTTTGTTCATGAAAAGTTTATTGAATACTTCCATTAAAAATCAAGGATATTTATTTTCTTAAAATATTTTTTCATTTAAATGAGTTTAATCGATTGAACGTTTACTGATCTCATTTGTTCCTGTCTAATTTAATAGGCCATACATTGATCTAACTAGGTTATATATTAATCATTTATAGTCTATTTTTGAAATCAGAAAAAAGAAAAATACTCTAAAAAAAGTAAAACGAAATCAAACTTTAATTGAAAGAAAACTGCTACACAAAAGTATTTAAAAATTCCAAAAATTAGTAAATTCTGTATTTATTTTATTTACTACAAATCACAAATATATTCTAGAACACAAGATTTTATTTTTTTGAAAAATTGATGAAAAGCGTGAAAATATTGTTTCAGTTACTAAGATATGAAAACGGAAAAAGCCCTTAAAATTTTTTTAATCTTTAGCAGAAAGCAGAAAACTAATAAAAACCTTTCCAGATTGCCAAATTTTTAATGTTTTACATCCAGTATAAGACGTATTTTATCCAAGGATATCTGCTCGTAAGACGTAAGGATATCTGTTCCTAATAGTTTTATTTAAATATTAGTTCAAAAGATTTCAAATAGTTAAAAGCGTAATTACCAAAAAGTGCAAAATTTGTCTTATGTACTTCCAAATTAATTGTTCCCATAAGATTTTAAAACTAATATTCCGTATTAAAAAATTTATCAGAATCCGAAGTTTCATTTTTGTTATACCAGCATTTCAAATGTTGAGAGACTGCTCCTCTAATTATGCTTTCCTTAATTATCATTAATAGTTATAAATTTGAGAACATGGAAATTAAATTATGTAGTAAAAATTGCTTACCATTTTTAGTAATTAATCGCATTAATAAAGCTAATAATTAATCCTCTTTTTTCAGTTATGAGCAGGGAACATGTTTTGCAAATGAGAGTTTTCGAGCTTCTTTCATTTGTAAAATAAATGTGCCTAAATTCCTCTTGAAAGTACCCTCGGCAAAGGAATCATGCCAGGATTAATAGCCTCCAATTTTAAAATTCAGAATATTGGTAATTGAATATTCGTCATATATTTATAAAAACAATATAACTCCTGATTGAAGCTACGCTGTTCAAATACAGTTATTCAATAATCAAAATTTACTGTTTTAATTTACAATGAAAAGAAAGATCGAATGCTAAACAGATTGGCTGTTATGTTAGATGGTTTTGTTATCTCCAAATTGCAAGTATGTTTTGTTATTTTTCAAGTGTTTTCTCACAATTTCAAGTATTTGAAATTCCGAGTGTTAACAAACGTTTGAAAGCTGAATGAAATAAATATACTTTACTAGAAAGCGGTTTACTCATTTATTTATGTCTATAAAACAAATCATAAAATATTTTCTCTTCTAAAATATAGCAAAACAGGCAAAAGAAAATGGAAAGTAAACTTCCACTTGTAAGAAACACTATTCCGGGAAATGAAATCGCATAACATCAGTTTATAAATCTTAAACCAATATTTTAGTTGAAATCTAAGGATGAAGAAAGCACTTAAGAAATGAATTTCAGAAGTTTACTTTCGGAAACGTTTATAAGAATGGATACAAAACTATTTACCAGAATATAAGGAGTAATTGTTATAAAATAAGGTCAATGATCAGTTCTGAAACTCGGATACTTGGATAAAAAACGAAGAAATAATTAAATCTAAGAAAAAAGAAAAGAAAATAAGATAATTTTAAATAAAATAGTTTTCGCCTGTTTCATATATAACTGCAGATATAAACTTGACTTAAAATTTGAGCATATTATATATATGATATATTCGTTTTTGCTACAAAACTTCTGTCTCAAATGTAATAATTACATTAAAGGTGGAAATTCCCCATAATTATGGTTTCCTCAGCGTTTAAAGGCGATTTATATTTATAAATATTAAATAACAGCAGCATAATAATAAGCAATATTAATATTATAATATATAGCTACATATCAAATGCGAATGAAAACCTTCAAATCTTCCCCTGTCAACGAAATATTTTTTAAGGTCACCCATTATGCTGTTATCATTAAAAAACAATTAACGCTGAATATTCATGTTTTTTAATGAAATGTCTGTAATGGACACTTACGTAGGATCTATCTTACCTATCTATTCTTATCAACTGCTGATCCGTTCATTAAAGAACATTGCGAGGACAGAATTTTGAACCCCATGCCGAAATTGCTGAAACAACTGATCGGATATCGCAGCCATGAGGCTGAGGGTATACGAAGTAACCGCTGGATTAGAAATTTAGTTAACCTCTTCAACGGCACCCGCTGGTCAAAATAATACAATAACGGAGTAAGGAAGGAAAGCATGTACAAGACATACAGGTGTAATGATGCGTTGATATAATTTTCTCTTGCTCCATTGCTTTTTACAGACATAGACAAGACATATCATAATTTTCAATTGGTTTTAAATGCTTGTTAATCCACTCATATGATATAATTAATTATTCTGCCATCGTTTTCAATAATATATTTCAGAATTTGTTGATGTGCAAACACACACTTTATGTTGTAGATTAAGTCCTTTGCTGGAATTTTATTGTAATTCTTGACAGATGCTTTGCTCTAATAGTTGAAATTATTAAATATAGCGTTTGGCAACTGATAAACGTGCTGGTGCGCCGCACCTACATTTTATATTTCTTCTTAAGAATCGCTGGAAATAATATGGAAACATTCCATGATTTATTGCTAATTGTACTAGCATAAATGTTGCCTTCATTCCGTTTAGTGATACTTGTGGGAAGCATTCGTGAATTAATTTTCCTGCATCTGTCTTATCCGGACTTTTTGGCCATTTCATTAAAATTTGCTTAGAAATTTTATCCTTGATTGCAAGTCTTGAAATAGGAAGATGGATATTAAGTACACTAGCTTCCTTAGTTGTGGTATCAGCAGCTTTATTCCCTATTATACTTGTATATTCCCTTATCCAATTTAGGCTAACTAATCGAATATTCATTTCCATATTTATTATTTCTTGAAGAGCTTGAATAGAATTTTTTCTTCGTAGTATTAATGTTATTCGTAGTATTATTGTAGTATAACGCGTATTGTGACTTATAATTACTGAGGCTTACATTGTTTTTCATACTGTGGCCTCTTATTTTTGAGAAAGGCATTTAACTATAAAAAGGCTTCCTTCAAAGATGCTGCATGCTGCTTCTGCATGGTACACTACTCTTGAATAATTTAGTCTAAATTTTTGACATATTACAACTTGCTTATTTTGATAAGCTATAAATGCAGCTCCAACTGTAGGGTTTTCTTTATTTTGCGTAAAAAATTTAGTTCAAGTTTCATACCTTTCCAGAACTCCTCAACTTCCAGTATTTTCTCGCCAGGATGTAAATTTAAAATGAAGTGAAGTGAATATGTAAACGGGTGAATCTCTGAGTTTATTTAGAGCGTGTTTCCGCTAGCCAGCGCACATTTCGTTGTTTTATTTTAGATTTTGTCTTGGATTATATTCTACGTTTCAGTTTCCCCGCAAGTTGACGGTGCCATTGTAAAGCACAAATATCGTGCCTTTCTGTTAATTATTTGAATTAAATAAAGGGTTATTTTCACCTTTCTTCTGCGCTAGAAATTTATTCACGCCTGTGCAAGAATTCGCCAGGTTCATTCTAGAATCTAATTTAGTTTATGTGGAATAGTATAGACAGACCTTACGCAACTTTATCTTGGATCATTGATGAATATGTAAAAACATATATTCCTTTTTCTTTCGAAGCATCCATATGCCATGTGATTGGTGTGGGTTGAGCTGGATATTTGTTCAGTTTTGGGATTCCTGCTTCCCCTATAGAACTTGGTATATCGAATTCATCTCCAATGCAGTCCTCTTAGAGACAGCATAGCTTTGATTCTATTCTGGTTTAATATCTAGTGGAAGCGCACCTACTAGAACTTGAAGAGTAGTTGTTGGTATAGTACAAAATGCTTATATGCATGACGAAACTGACACCATCTCTTTGATAGATAATCTTTCTGATATGTTGATATTTCTTCAAGAAATTGTCGAGATTTGCTGAACAAGTAAGATCTTGGAGTGTGGCGAGTGGACCCGGCCAACAATGATTATTATGGACGGACATCACACCTAGAGAAATTAAACAAGTGCTCCAATTTTGAGTATAATTGTTTTTGATAGTGGTTATTAGATTGTCCACTGCATCGAAGGGTTCAGGTTTTGGCGTAAATCTAAACTGGTATTGATGTAATAGTTTATTGTTGAAGAAAAGGTAGGTGAGTATTTGGGTTAGTAGTTTGTCTAAAACCTTCCTCAGGAGTATGCAGTTCAGTTTGTAAGCAGCAAGATCTAATTTATCATTTCCTCTTCTGGGAAACAGCACTAAATTAGAGACTTTCCATGACTATGGAAAATAGCTAAATTTAAGGCAAGTCTTCATGATATGATATTTAAGGCAAGTCTTCATGATGTTACTAGCCAAATAAAATAACAAGAACTAGACACTCCAATATTTCAGTTGCCATAACCAGACATTCCAATATTTTAGCAAAATCAAACTCCATATATGTATCTGCTTGCGTAAAAATTTCAATGCAATGATCTCCAATTTCTATTGCATATATGTAATCTAATATTGTAATGAGTATACATAACAGTATGTGTTACTCAACCTTGCCTAATTTTATGCTAATATCTACTTACGTTTAAATGTAACAACTGCAGTGTTTCGAAGAGAACGATCGTACAGTCGATCCCAGTTTTTGATAAAAAAATTTACTCCCATTTCCCTATGAAGTAGCCACGCCCCTCGGTTTAATCTCATTAATTTAAGCAACAAAACCTAGCAACATCTGTCACTATTGAACCTCAAGCGAATTCATAGGCATGTCAGACTGTAGCTGAATAGTGTACTGAAGCAATACCTTTCGGATCTGTAGTGAAATATCTAGTGATCGATACTCTTTTACCTGTTTGCTTACAGGGCTTTAAGATGTTATTTTTCAGAACGCAGAAACCTCTTTGGTCTTCGATCCTTCCATGCACAGACTGGTATGGACAAACTATCTGTCATGTTTGCTATGAAAATAATATATTTGTGCTGGACTGGGTGGGACAGCACACGAGGCGTACTACAAAGTGACTCAGTTCGCGTAACATTAAGCCATCGAAACTTAACAGACTTGGTCACTTAGTATTCCAGAGCTCATAGATGGCCCGCTACGTTCACGTGATGTTGTTCGATACGAATTTTAATATGGGGATGCATTAACGATTCTACTTATGGACGGCGTTTGATTATATGCCTACACATAGACACGAAATTATTACTATATACTTACACACATAAATGCTAATAATCAATATGCTCGTATATCTTTCTGGTTTATACTTCAAGTACATAATATATAATATCTCAATTTCTGGGTTTTGAATCGTTTTTAATCAGATGCTTGCAACAGACGTCAAGGATAAACGTAATTTCGATATATCTCGGATATCTGCCAGTCATGTTATTTTCACATCGCTAGGTACATTACATGTGTTGCGATTTCACTTTTTATTTAGCCTATTTTCGAATGTTATTTTGAATGTGTATTGGCAGTACTAATTTTAGCTAAAAAATTAACCTCATGTAGTGTGCCTCTACATGAGGTTAATACTACCAGATAGTACATGAGGTTAATACTACCAGATAGAGATGCGATCTCGTTGTACTGCAGACGTACTGAAGCGTGATCTAACCGCAAAATGTTGACATGTTGTTCATTTCTCGTTTCGCGAACATTCTAGGCACCATAGAAGCTGAGAGCTTGAGACATTCAGCCAAAGTATTGGCCGCCTTGAAAAAATTACCTTACGCACAGAGGACTTAAAGCCTTACATCTGCAGTTCAGGTACTACGTATTTTGTACTATCAGTAAATCTTGTGAAGTGTTTAAAGGAATTATTATAGCCATACGTTCAAGTTTCCTTTCTATCGGTTCGTTCATATGATACAGCCGCTGACATCCCTCTCATTGTCCTTCCTTGAGTTATCGATTTCATATTCATATTAACCTGGATCACATTCTATCCACACCAGCACATTGTTTTGGCAGGCTAACCCACAATCTCAGCATACAATACTCCAGCGATCAAGTCGGACATCTGATGGAACAGTAGCTATATTTTTCGGAGTAGTATAATTAGAATCATTTATGCCCAAGTACGGCAATGAAGTGGAATTTCATTACATAAGCAGCCTATTGCCAACTGTGTAGATTTCTTAGAACATATCATAAATATAACTCTGCCTATTTGTAATTTAATTAGATGCAAAACATTTAACGTAAAAAATTAAAATCCTTTATTTAATGAGATAAATATTTACAGGTAATTATTTTATAGTGATATATACATTATAACACATGTGATCAGTTTTGATTAAGCACCGTATCTCAATACCTTTAGCGAAGCAGTAATAGATAATTTCCTTAAGGTCGTATCACACATTTAAAACATTTCGGGAGAACAATTCTTTTGGATAATTTTTCTGTTTTGTCACGCCATATGAAACAGCCAATCGAATTTGGAATTTCTCCATTACAAATCATGGTTGATGACGGGCGATTCGGTGTTAATAGCTCACTAGTTAATGAAAGCTAACAGTTTAAAATATTGTGCGAAAGAAACGAAAAAATCGTGCGTCTTTCTTTCAAGGTAAATCAGGTAGAAAATTAGCTGAAACAGTTGTGCATCTGAAATAAAAGGATGTGTGATACCAGTTTTATTATTTTCTCCCTCTTTAACACGTGCCTTCGGGGTGTAATTGGAAGTATGTCCAGCTAGTAATCGGAAGGTCCGGAGTTTGAATTCCAGCAACATCCCTGATGATTCTTCATGTTTCCGTTTTCAACAAACTTAATGACTCTGAAGCCTGAGTTAAGATGTGATAAAAGTTATTCGTCACCACCAGCATTTGGCGATCGGCAATAGTCGTCCTCTAACAATGTGATGTACTGTCTTCCACCTTATTTCTTGCCTTCGTGCCACAAGGCTGGCTGGCAATCGGAAAGTTCGAATCCCTTCGAGGCCATCACCGATTCTTCATGTTGCCTGCTTCTGCAAATCTAATGATTAAAAAATGCTTGTAATTTAATAAACCTGGCTAATGAATTCATATTTTAAGGAATTTAGGATTCAGGATCTCATGAAGATGATCTAAATATTACAGGAACATTAGTCTTCTGCAGATTAACTAGCAAGAATACATTATTACACCTTCCGCTATTTTGATTCCAAAACAATTTATTGACATTTCGGTAAAAAAGTGAAAGACATTTAAAAAAAAATTAAAGTAATGTTAAGTATTTCAAACTTATTTGTTGTTATTACCTTTTATTATTTTATTGATTTCAGTGAAAGACAAACCATTCAAATTTAATGAAGCTACATTTTTTGCAGTTTTGTTCTTAAAACTTTTGAGCATGCAAGCTATATAATAAATGATGTACTAAAAAGACAAATACAAGCACGCAATATTTCCATGTTTTTTTTTCGTGTGTAACATGATATTCAGTACGGACGGAAAGCTAGTTTAATACTAATAATGGATCATACGAATTAACGGAAGTTTCACTTCCAAAGTTGATATATTTGGAAATGCTGTTTGCATTTTATGTTATTGAAAAAACCACCTGACGTCCTTAATTCGGGTAACGTGGGTTTCACTGCACGTATAACAAAAGTGAAAAATTCCCTAAAGACGGTTACGCAGATGTATACAAATGTTCTTCTCATTCTAAGCCTTTTATCTTAGACTAATTTTTGTCATATTTTGTTTTCTGAATGCTCATTTCTAATCAAGCTTCTAGAACCAGCTTGTTCCCTCTCTCTTAAACTCTTAAATGCACTCTTAAATTTTAATTTGCATCACTTGTAATTAATTTTATTTCGTCCAAGAAAGGAATGTGCCTTAGTCCGTTAGTTTTACAAAGACTATTCTTTACACTTCTCAGTTTCCTGGTTGTTTAGATGATTATGAAAAAACATGCGAGGCTATATGCCTAAGGCAACTCATGTCTTTGAAGAATTCTTTCTAAAGGAATCTGCTTCATATTTCTGAGGAAACTTTCTCACGATAAAGGTCGAATCCCAAGAAAATGTCTTTGCAATCGAAGCTTTCGCCGGTACTCAAACCCGGGAGAAATTATGAATATTTAAAAATTTTATTCAGCATTTTGTCCAAATTTGTCTGTGCACAACCAGCGAGAATTTTAAAACGTTTATACTTATAGAAGATGCCACTATTTAAAAGGAAAGCCTCAAAAGGAATTGGTTTAAGCTTATATCATTAATTTTGGTCTTTCTTTCCAATTCTAATACGCCTTACTAATTTGAGGAGAAATTATTGTTCTGTTAAAAGGAAAAATATAAGTTCGTTTGCTGACATTACCGTTATTTTGCTTTAAAAATAATACTAATTTACCGAGATATAATATTGCATTTTCGGCGCATGGGCATATTCCCATGTTTGTAGAATAATGTACATTAATAGACAGAGCGTTTGATTTATTTTCCTATGTCTATACGGGCAAGTAAATCAAGTTTTTCATGGTAGAATAATTTACAAATCCTCCTTAATTTCCAACTTCAGTAATAATGTCTGGGCGTTTTTACGTAATTATAAATATGGCTCAGCTATGAGATTTTAATGTTATTATTATAAAAATTATTTTCTCTAAGCACAAAATTTCAGCGTTACCTTTTATACTCATATACGTTTATACATTTATACCATTTTATACTTATAAAACTTCTATTATCTATTAATCATTGTGTCATACTGCCTGTTGCTTAATTTTGCTATCTGTTAATTAATTGCTACCCCATAATTTAACTTTTTTTATATAAATCAAAGAGATTTACTGAACTTTTCTTCCCTTCTTTTCTTTTTTTTTCCTCTGCATGTGTGTGTTGGAATTTTGTGACATAAAGACAAAAGTTTAAGTTGTTTAAGTCTTTGTTTCTGTGAGTTATATATTAAGAGAAAAAGCTTTGGAAGAAAGGTAAATACTACTTAAAGGGCTAAGAGACTTCAGTAATTAATGTTAATGAATAATACTTATTTAATTAATGTTCAGAAGACCAATCTAAGATTAATGTTTCCTATTGTCAGGGGGAAAATACTTTTTTAAATAATTTGTTTTGGTTGTTCTTTAAAGAATGAGAAGGGACTTTTTAATTCACTTTCCTAGTTCAGTACTAATTGATTAATCTCATTAATTGACACAAACAGAAAAGGATAACCTTAGATTTTAAAGCTCGAGTGATCAATATTTTATTGTTATTACGTCTATAGAATAAAATTAGTACATATTTCATTAACAATGGAAATAATAAAAGCAATGTGATAGGAAATTAAAGTATCTTGCTTCAAAACATTTATTCATTCATAATTCGTAAGTTAACAAATAAGAAAACATAGCAAAGGAATTCTTATTTTTCTCTGTTCTTTCATTTCATTTATTCACACGCTATCAGAATTAAATTCTTTAAATTAACAGTACAATAAGAATCTATTCTTGTGTAAGCACCTACTATAAACAGTATAAAATGAATTTACTGGTTACGTCTCGCAGTGAGATTTTTGCACCACCAAATACCAGAAACGAGAAAACAATATTTGAAAAATTCAGAAGTATTTACTTAAATATTACACTTGCTTTGACATTTGACACTTTTCTAACGCCAGGGAAATAATTTAGGAAGTTTCTGAAGTAACCCCTGCAGGCTGTGATCTCATGTGATTATTCATGATTGACTAGTTTCTCCCTACATTTCTGTACAGATCGATAACTGTCTCATTTTATATTAAGTTTCTCATTTTCCTCTACATTTCACAATGTGGTTGTTTCGAGTGTAGAAATAAAGTGGAACTGTTTCGAGTCTAGAAATCAAAAAATACTTTGAAATTATTTTGTTATTTCTCTACTGGTATAGATGGAATCTAATTTTAGTGTGTTATTATTAAAACGCACAATCCCAAAGTACAGCAAACAGTAAGGAACAGTAACAGAAACATCAAGCTCAAAGCAGAGGAGAAGAACCAACTTTCCTTTATTATAGTTGGTATAATAAGACAGTGCACTTGCAAGAAAAATAGTTTCGATTACCTAAGTATTTAACTCAGGCTCTGTGATACGTGTTTGATGTACAGAACTTCCGTTAAAAGTTCTTCGTCAGAATATAAATCAGCACTGTTCCATCCCTTGGATCTAATGAGAGCTTCCTAATAAAATTAACTGTCAGCTGGTATCTGAAATTTCACAAAGTATTTGTTTTTCTTCGGTTATTGACCAGCTTACCGATATTTCAGATAGAGTTCAGGTGTTAGTTTTTGTCAGATATATCGAAGGAGTGAGATTTCTGGAAGAATTATTAGATCCCTGATTATTACAAGGAAGAACCACCGAAGAAACATACTTAAGGTAATTGAAGACCTCTTCAGTATTTAAAAAAGAAGGAGCAGAAATAGTATAAAGCAATGCTATTAGAAATTTTTTCTTGATCATTGCGTGATTTCGTAATGTAAATTGAAACAAGTGCAGCTAGCAGTTGGATGTTCGGCAGTTCGAATCCTGGGGAGAATATCGCTGATGCTTTCTGTTTCCTGCTTTGAAACACTTAATGAACTTTACATCGGCAAATGAATGGAAAGATTTAACTGGAAAAAGTAAGAATAAAAATGTAACAGAAGCATTCTTTGTCATTATGTTATTCACAATACTGTCTCCTGAGACAAATTGGTTAATTGACTAGTTAAAATCCCAAAACTGATATAAAAATCGAATAAGTTAAAAGAATTCTCAATGAGCTTCCAAAAGATCCTCATAATGAATTTACAAATATACTGAATTGCAGAAAGAATGTGCGTTTCCAGAACAGATTAGTATTAGTAGTATTGGTTCTTGAATTGTTGGATGAATTGCAGAAGAGAAAAGTTATCTTGGGTATTTACAAAATTCATATCAATTTATAACATTTTACATTTCATTTTGACATTTATCATATTTCAGTAATCAGGATTTAATGTTTACAACTTAAAAGCAGAATCATATACTAGTTTTCACAGCATATTTTAGTGAATTTCAACAAAATGCCTGAATAGTTAATTCAAGATTTTCTTATTCTCTTCATTAGGCTCCAAGCCGAATTTAGGGCAGAGCCAACTTGCGCGTTACTCTATTTCTGTAGCTGTTAGTTTAACTTACATTTATTTAATTAAGTGAAATTCATTATCTTTGATTTAAGCCATAAATGCTAGCTTCTGTAAATGAGTGATGTCTTCTATTAACTTTATTTGGGTTAAATAAAAGGATCCTTTACATTTTTCTTAGTCTCTGTGGTATTTTATAAATAGGGATAATTCATTTTAAGTCTTAAGGCATTTCGCACATTTATGCCACGAGACACTATACGTTAAAGAAAACATAAAATGGGAAGTGTTTGACTGTTTGAATAATCTCAAACCTAAGTTTTGTTCAAGATACTTTGATGACAGGCAGGACCTTCAAACATATTTATAAATTTAAATTAATTTAAAATTAACCGTCGAAGCAAGACAAAAGCTGAAATATGTAATTCCTCTCTTGAAGTACAAATGGTCATTTAAGATATCCTGGTATTAAAAAATATTTAAAGGTAAAAGAAAGAATTCCCAATTAAACACACACACAAAAACAATCAAAATATGAACGATGCTTAGATCAAGCTGAATCTTCAACAATACCGAATGTATTGTTGAAGATTCAGTTATCATTCATTACACTGAATGTGTAATAAAAGACATCAAATGGAAGAGCAAAAATAGTTTGCGGGATCAATACATCCAAAAATGTGTCTCGTGTTTCCGGCTCAGTATAAAGCTTCACTCCACAAAATTTATGAACATGCCACTTACCAATTTTCCCACCGAAATCTTTGCCTAGTTGATTGGTATGGAACTGTAATTTTAATAAATTCATTTCCAGATTTTTGGAGTGTAATATTACTTGCATCTCTAACAGTGATTTATATTTGTTTATTGAAGGCAGTGTTTAATTAAGATGAAGCTATCTTAATTAAATTATTTTATATTTCTTACTGGTTTAGTAACCTTTAGGAATATTTAATTAAGAAGCCTAGAGTATGCAGAAGTTAAATAAATACTTTATTATAAATCCTACAATGATCAAAGCAGTTTATATACACATATAAAAATAAAGAATTTCTGACATAAAATTTTAAATTTAATTTATTAAGCATTTTAACTCAATAAATGTCAACAGGTGCAAATGATTTGCAGAATGCTTTGCACTTGGGATATTTTAAAATGCATCTTAGCTTTTTTCAGATTTAAAAATTGTTATTGTCTAATGCTGAATCTTCGAAAGGAAGTTTTCATTAAAATTATTCAAAATGACGCACCGTTTCTAATTTCCTTTTTAATTACCCTAATATTAATAACATGCTTTGGAGAAAATGTTTTTGAACCACGTTACTTCAAATTTAATCCTTTCAGTATGATTCGTATATAACGCTCATAGCATATATACTTAAATACCGGCAAAACGTCTTTTATCCAATAGCTACGCTAAATTTTACAAACTAAAATTTTCATCAAGCAAAAGAAATAAATTAGAATTAATATCCATATTATGATCTATGCATATCAGGCCAATTGAGAATATTTTTCTAAGAAAAAGAAATGTTAAAGAGGCCATGATTGCAATTATGTATTCATGGATTTAAGTTATCATGTAAAATCCACAACACCGAAAGGCAAGTATACTAATGAAAGATGAGAAAGTATACATTATGAACTTTTAAGCTGGATAGAAAACATTTTAAAAGACACATAAATCAACTGGCTGAACTCTCATAAATTAAATAACTGAAATGGATAAATTACCCCACAGATATTTCAAGAGTACTGTTTTTCAGGGGAGCTCCAAAGAAAAAAATTACATAACACAGCAGAGTTTTAGTTAAGAAATTATCATTATGATTCAAGAAAATAAATGAAATATCACGTCAGTTTTTATGCTCATTTGATTATATCGAAATAAGCATCAGCTTATAAAGCAAACTACTAACTATAATATGACTAAATGTTTGACGGATGGAACGCTTGAAAAATAACTGGCGTGAGTAAATTATAAAAGCAATGCCATTTTTTATGTAATGAACTATTCCGTACATAATAGCACAGCAGGATAAGGCACAGCAGGATGATTTATGCTCGGAGTGAGATTAGATGGCAATGTACAAGAAATTTAGTCGCTAATGTCAAATGATCTTGTCAGTATTTAATGTGGAAAAAAGGCTATGGTAGAGGGCATTTAATATGACCAAATTCTTCTGGTATTCATAATGCAGCTACGGATAATATGGGACAGATTTTAGATACAGGATATTTTTAATTTTCTTAGCGAACGAATCGTTTGGTTTGTAATCGTGGCTATGTACCGTTATTAGTACTTTGACAAAGAAGTTATTTTAATTTTCCTTCAAACTATATCTATACTTTGTACATATCATTGAAAAAAATTGATAGATTAAAAACAATGTGATTTTTAGCCTAAAGAAGCGTTAGCTCAGAAGAACTATTAATTTTGTTTTGGCATTTTGCGTCGATTCACTGTAAATGTCCGTATCACTTTTCAAACTGTTGCCACCAAATATTTTCGCCGTGTGTTATATTTAAAGAAATTAAATGATGAAGAATCTGCATAAATATATGTACATTTCTCGCATGTGATAAAACGACGGCACCCAGAGCCATCAGAGTTTGAATAACGTAATCCTCCTCTGAATATGGCCATCAATAAGCTCAAATTTGGAATTTGTTTTATTATCAATTTCGTATTTTGTAACAGTTTAACGAATTTTTGATGAACAAGCTCAAACGATTTAAAAGCGAGCAATGGTAACACTCTAAGGGGACAAAAATCATTTTATCTAAAGCGCGCGGAACTGTGTATCGGAAATTCTAAAGATATGCTCATTCAAAAATTATTTTGCGATATTGCTTTTGAATTGAATTTCCTGATTTAAGTGTGAAGAACATGATATTTAACAAATAAAGGTAACACAGAAATCTGTAAAAAAACGGCCCTTGTAAAATGTAAAATCTGCAGCTTTCAGGTTTTCTACCTTTGTTTCTACTTTTGTTCTACCTTTGTTTTTATCAACATTTACAATTGTAAGTCCTTACATTTATCAATATTTGCATCCCACTTTTTTAATTCTGAAAGAAAATTCGCAAGATTCGTATGTAGCCAAACTACGTCATAATAAATCTATCCCAAATCCAGGAGTACCACATCACGAAAGAGAGATATGTATAGGCTAAGCTTCTTTTCTAAATCCGGTATAAAGGAGCTCTTATAGTTTCCTTCCTAAATACGCGGTAACGTCTGAGTCTTAAGGATATGCTTCTCAAGGCGATGGGCAGCCTTCTTTTGCCTGTTAAAAGCTTAAATCATGATCTAACATTCGTAGTAAAAATCGCTAAATCCGAAATCTCACTGAAGTTGTAAGGACTGAGTGTGCGGTGCATATTCTTGGAAAACATCTTCGTGACAGCTTAAAGTCCTGATCTGGAACAGGGAGCTGAATGCAGCTATGTTCTGTGGTAGAATACTGTGATTAAGTGGTAGAAGAACTGCACTTGAAAGGGATTTAAAATCCTCTTTTATTAAATCACTATTATTTACAACCACTTCCCAACTCGGGAGGGATACAGAAGGTAGAGACCGCACTTGGGTCTAAAAATGAACAATAAAATAAATTTAAACTAAAACTAGTTAGAAATTAAACAGTCGTTGCTCACAGAGCTGTAACGCGAGGTTGGCCTCTAAACTAAATGGTGCGTAGCAAGATTTAACTAATACTGACCTACTTGGAATTACTTCAATAAGTAATCACGTAAAAGCGCTATGGCTTAGAATTTAAATGATAGCTAGTCAGGCGAACGTTTAATAGAGTGACCGTGGTCTGAGACTAAAAGCTCTCTCACACTAAGAGGTTCCTACCTCTCGCTTAAATATAACTTGGCTTCACTTCAAATTAGCATAATGCTAAAACGTGCGCTTCTTCTAATGGGAAGTCGAAATGAGAAGAAATAGAAAAGTATAAATTAAAATAAAACTTTGTTAGTTTAACTAAAACCTTACAAGGATAGGTCACAGCTAATATATATTATAAGTTTCTGGCTACTTTTATTTATTTATTTTAAATTTTTGCAGTGATTTTTAATTTTTCAGTGCTAGATATGTCCCGATAACGTAACAGTATGCATATTAAAAGAAATTCCGTAGGGCACATCTAAATGGCAGAAATAAGTTAGAAATTTATTCAGTGTTGAGATAAAAATCATGCAATTCTTCGGCTGCTATTAAAGATACAAGGCTTATATTTAAATTTGGAGCAAGACGTGTTTCTATTCAATGTATCTTTTTGCAATGCTTACATTTTTAACATTTAGTCCATTCCAGTCTAACGAAACAGAAATAAATAAGTCCTAAAAAGGAAATAATAAATTATAATTAAAAAGTATAAATTAACTAGCAAACCCTAATTAAAACTAATTTTCTGTACTCGATTTATTCAGAAACTATAGAACAGTATTTAGAAATTTTATATCAATATAAATATTTGATATTTTAAAATATATGTAACATTTTGCTGAGCTGATCTTCTTAAAATATTTTCCAATGGTTAGGACACTAGTAAAATTTAACCTTCAGCTGCTACTTGAAAGACGTAAGAAAATATCGAGCGACTATGCTAAAAAGTAAAAGTGATCTCCAGTAGTGGTAAATAATAGAAAGTTTGAGAAAGCTGTTGCGACAGAATTGTGATGTTTCAGTGTTTTTCTCTGAATAACATTTTTCCTTCATAAATAACTCTCACTAAATGTAATTGTGTGCTTATTAGTGGAGAAAATTTCATGGGATGCCTGAAAGCACATTCGGAATTCCATGAAGCAATAAAGGTTCTTTGAAAATTTTCAAGAAAGAATTCCCTGGAAAGGAAAATAAATAAGTTTGAGAGTCATAGTTCTAGCGAATGAGAAGAAAGTAATGTAATGAGGCTGTACATTCTTCCAATCTCTTCATGCTTCTCTTTCACTAAATGAACATTTCTTGAACTAATTTTAACTTCTGCTATCAATTTAGTTTACGCAGTTATTTTTGATTAATTACAGTTGTAAAGGTCAATCAAAGAACTAAACATGGAAGTCAATACTAACATAAGCGTTCACTGAAATGCTGAATAAATACATTAAAGTAAATCCATTCATCCACTCTTTTAGCTACCATAATTAGTCAAAAATTGCAAAATAATTTAGATGCAGTTTTCGGGAAATATGCACAATGCAATTATTTTCAACTTATATAACCAGGTTTTCTGAACTTGAGATATTAGCTTAAAAATTATATATACATATTCGGGTTTTAGTGAATTTTATAACCATATTATATTCTGCAGATCTTAAATTTTCACTGTGTACCTTAACACAACTTCTTCTTTTAGTGCATTAATTATCATATCGAGTTTAAACAAAAGTTTATTGTATAAAAACCTTTATTTGAACTGTATTTTATAATATCAAAGGATTTAATGCTTTTTTGTTGCCCTTGACTTTAAGCAATGGTGAAATGGAATTTCAAGATAAAACAGAAATTCAAATGAATTGAATATAATATTACACCAGATTAGAAGAAAGTAATTTCAGAAGCAGTAATTTTCTTTATTTATAGATTTTCGCATCATGTAGAATGAAATGTGCACAATGAATTGTATAAAACTTTTTTTTAAATTACACGATTACAATCAAATGCAATTTAAAGTGAAATAAAATATTTAGCTCTGATAATACTTTTCACCATATGTAATAAAATTTAAATCATGGAGCTTCCATATATGAAATATATTAAGATATTAATAGAATTTCAAGGAACAGTAGAAATGATTTAGAAATAACATGCATACAATACATTTCATTCTCTTTCACAGTTTTGATATAAATTCTGTCATCGTTGAAAGCCATACGATTTTGTTTTTGTAACGTAATCAAGATTATTATGAAATTTACTGTAAGCCCCTGATTCTCCAACGAATCGAAAAATGCATTAAATTAAAGTGACTATCCAACGTTCCTGTATCCTGTCTAAAGTTCAGTCCTTATTTTCAATCCCCAATAATCTGTCTCGAATAAATTTTGATGTGTCAATATTGTTGACACGGAGTTAATCTAACATTTTTACATTGATTAGTTGAATGCGTTTACCAAGACTATATTTTTTCTTCTCCTCGTCCTTCTTTTCCCTTCGCCTACCTATTTTTGTTTTCACTCTTCGTTTTTCTGTCTCATATTAACCGAGAAGCTGATGTCACTGCTTACGTTGGAAATAATACTTAAAGTAACAATAATTAATAACTAAAGTAGCAATAATGCCTTAAAGTCCTTTCATCTCATAATATCTTAAAACTAACATCAAAACAGTTCGCAGAATGTAAATCATCAAATTACATCATAAAAAATTCTGAAGGCTTTCAGATTTTACACTACGCCCAAAGGGGCGAAGGGGCGTTTTTTAATGTTTTGTGTGTTACCTTTACTTATTAAATATCATCTTCCTTGCATTTAAAACATAAAATTCAATTCAACAGCAAAATAAGTTTAAAATGAGCATATCGATACACAGTTTTGCGCGCTGGAGATAAAAATGTTTTTTTTTCCGCACAGTGCTGACCTTCCTCGCTTTGAAATCGTTTAGTTTGTTAATCAAAAATTCTGTAAAGTCTGAGAAAATATGAAACAAAACAAAAAATCTGAAAGATTTCAGATTTTAAATTACGTCCAGAGGCGCGTTTTTTTAGCGTTTCGTGTGCTACCTTTTTTTATTAAATATCATGTACTACGTACTCAAACCATAAAATTCAGTTCAAAATCAATATCGCAAAATCATTTTAAAATGAACATATCTTTAGAATTTCCGTAAGTCTCGTGCGCTGGAGATAAAAATTTTTTTTTTTTCCGTACAGTGTTGCCATTGCTCGCTTTGAAATCATTTAGTTTGTTAATCAGAAATTCGTTGAAATGTTACAAAACATAAAATCGATAATAAAGCAAATTTCAAATTCAAAATTAGGGCTTCCAGATGCCCATATTCGCAGTAGGATTACGTCATTCAAAATTCGATGGTTCTAGGTTTTATCACAATGCGAGAAACATGCATACATTTATGCAGATTTTTCATTTTTTAAAATTTAATGCAGAGCGATAACATTTAGTGGCAACAATTTGAAAAGTGAAACGGGCATTCAGAGTGAATCGACGCAAAATCGCAAAACGAAAGTAATAGTCCTTCGGGACTAAATCCCTTTGGACTAAAAATCGCAAAACGAAAGTAAGGGTCCTTCGGGACTAAATCCCTTTGGACTAATAAATATTAAAACTTCCAAATTAAGGCTTCAGAATTTGATGGCTCTAGGTACCGTTGTTTTATCACAATGCCGTAAACATACATAGATTTATGAAGATTATTCATTATTTTATTTCTATAAATATAATACAGTGCTGTGTTATTTGGTGGCAACAGTTTGAAAAGTGAATCAACGCAAAATGCCAAAACGAAATTAATAGCCCTTCTGTGGTAACGCCCTTTCGGCTAATAAGTCATACGTATTGATTGTATAGCTGGAATCTTAAAATTCCCAATTTTAAATATGCAAAAATAACATCTTATTTGTATTTTAAAATATGAGTTTTAAACCATAGGATTCCATTTTAAATTACTTTGCAAATCTCTGGCATCCATATCTTGAAAACAGCAAGTAATTAAATTTATTTCCGTGCGGTTAACAATTCGTGTAAACGTTTTAAATAAGTAAACCTAACGAAAAAAAATATTTACTATTTCTACAACTTCAGTAATCATTTTTACAGGTGAAAATCCGAAGCAGATCCGGTTATTTTTATCTGAAAAAAACGTATGGTAACATATTCTGTAAACTCGATCATTGACTAGCTAATTGGGACACACATTTTTTTTCCCTTCACCTTTTTTAAATTCAGGTTATTTTTACTTTTGCAGCTCATTAGCGTTTCTAATGATGATTTTAATTTAGAGGAGAAAATGAAACACAAACTCGTTTAAAGTTCTAATTATGCTTAGTAATTAACTATGTAATACTGCAAACAAAAATTTCTGGTTCTTTATTTCACAAGTTTAAAAAAAAGAAGATGCAAGAAAAATGCAATAAAAAGGCTACTAGCTAAATGATCTATTTTAGTTGCATTCACTTTTAAAACAGACAATTATTTCCTTCCATTAATATTCATTATTAAAGCAAAATAGCACCTTAAATAAAACACACGAAGTTTCTTCGGTATGTAATATTAAACATTCATGTCAAGATTTTTCCTTGTCTATCATTGAAAGCATTATTAACTATTGACAGTCTCCGAAATTTTGAAAGAAGTACGCTTTTGAAGTTGTTATTTACAAACTATAGTTATTTGAACTCAAATTTAATGAAAACAATAGTAGAATCATTAGATTATTTTGAAGCAGAAGACATGAAAAATTAGCATTTGGACTCGAACTTGGATCTCTCGAATACCCGCTGAGTATGCTACCGTTACGCCACGATAGTATGATGAAAAGAGGAAGAAATTATCTTGTATATTTCTCCTTTTAAAGGCAGACTCGGATTAGGGGACCCAATCACCAAATCCTGGTGATGACGAATTATTATCGAGCACCTTTTATTTGGGGCACGACTGTAGAGTCGTTAGGTTATTTTGAAGCAGGAGACATATAAAATGAGCAATGCCCTCACCAGGACTCGGACCTAGACCTCTCGAATACGCGTATGCTACAGTTGCACCATGAAGGCAAAGTGGGAGGCGTGAGAAACACATCATGAAAGGATGAAGGCATGTTGGGAGGTTTTGTTGTCGAATAGTGTTGAGTATAATAACTTAGACTCAAAGATTAAACGCAAATGCTAAAATTCTTCGACTGCTACATTAATTTTGAATGCAGTAATAATATGAAAACATAAGAAATATATATAAAATTCTCTACTAACACTCTACAAACCAAAGAGATAGAACGCGGGTGCAAATAACAGTTTAATGAAGCGCTAATAATGCTAGCTAAAATGTTCCCCGAATGAAGCTTAATACTGCATATCTAAACTTAATCAAATCTGATGAAGCATAATTTGAACAAATGTTCTTGTCTGAGTTCCTAGACAGAAACACTCATCACCTTAGACTATCACAGAAATCCTGAATAATTGCTCAGAATTCAGTCTATCAGGAATCTTATATATACACCTGGCCTGTTTAACAGCGTTATACTCGTATAATGAATCACGAATCCTGCTCAGACGTAGTATTCGTGAGAGGAGAGCACTGCGCAAGCAGTGATTTTGCAACTCATTTAGTTATTATAAGTGGTTTGCATACGTTAAATATAAGACTTATAATTGAAATTCACGTTCTCTAAATAACCAGCATTTATTGGAAGTACAGAAATAAAGGACTTATCCAATAATAACTAATTAGATAAATAGAAACATTATACAGTAACACATGTATTTTCTTGAGAAAAAAAGTCTGAATCTATTGAAAATCTGCTAATGTTTAGTAATCTGTTTAACAAGGGAACAGTGAGTTTATTAGGAATTCCGCAGTTACGTAGGGAATCATTTTGGTTGAGAAATTCTAAGACAATTGCCTTATTTGAACTTATTTCTCTAGACTCTTAATTCATGATTGATTCTTGGAGATAAATACTACAAGTACGTCTTATATATGTTTAATTGGCAAAACGATGAATTGTTTCTTATTCCTTAACTTACTTCTCATCTTCTTTTAGCTTTGCCAATTTAAAATGTTTCAAGCGATTAGAACACAATGCAACACTGAAGAAACACTGAAAACTCTTTATAGTTTATTCGAAGAAATCGGGAAGATTTGGGGTAGGAAACACTGTCCGTTTAGTCAAACGTGAATTTTTTTATTTCTTCTCTAGTTAATTGAAATTCTATTTATTTAATTAAATTCTAGTTAATTGAAATTCAACAGGGACAGAAACGCAGAAGAAGGTAATAATTGTAACTATTTATAATAAATACTGAATCAGCACTCAACATATTTATTTATTTAGAAAACAAAGGTATAATCTGAGGCATTTTTCTGTAATGAATCTATTTACACAAGGAAGTGAATGTTAGTCATATTCCTAAAACATTTCCCCAGTATCAGACTGTTAAATAATATATCAAACATATGCATATTACCACTAATTAAATTTGCAGACAAAATGTGCAGACGATCGCTATTGTTAATTATCACTAAATAACCCAATTTTCAATTTTAAAAGACTGAATTGGATTGCATCAAACATATTGTTGAAACAAAAAAACATTCTTTATTAGAGTCTTTCAAAGTACTTCAGGATATTATGCTGTGTTACGTGACGTGTTTGCATCATCATGCTATTTATCACCCACGTGACTTGACCTTAAAATAAACTTAAAAAATTTCTTATGGAATTTATCTTATATATGGTCTTCTAGTCAAAGACCATCTTATACATGTAGTACTTGCAAATAGCTTATTGTCTATTAATCCTGGATTGCAGCCATAATTTTAATTCCTGATATAGAGTGTAAGAGATTATGGAAACTTTATCAATACTTTTCATATTTTTAATAAGCTTTTTCGGGAACTATTAAAAAAGCATACAACATATTAAGACTATTGAAACGTAACTGAAAACATAAAAGTACTTGAGGAAATAAACATCAAATTCAGATCTTTTATCTAAAAGAGGTGCATTAAAATCCTTCTAGCGATTACTAACTATGATAAAAAGTAAAAACATAAGTTTTTCAGAAAATATCACCAGAGGAAAAATTCATGCATAATATGTAAAGAAATAAATAAGTTAAAAGATACGTCCTTATGAAATGAAGAATATATTCTCCTATGTTATGCAATTATCAAATTTCATTAAAACCTTAATATATAATCACACTAAATACAAGCAAATTTACATTAAATCTTTACGTGTAAGAGGATTTTATACACAGCCATTCAAAACATGTAATTGTCACCGAACTGCAGATACTCAAAAACATAGTCCCTTATAGAAGACTTTGCAATTAAACAATTTTTAATTATTTTATATCCGAGAAGGAATTGTTTCTTGAGCATCTAATTTTCGATTTTATTTCAGTGCATGTACGAAAAAGACTTACATTTCTTCTAAGCCGTCCAGGCCTATGAAAGCTCCTTCTTCAATTACCTGTATAGGGTTGTAGGACAAATACCTGAAAAATAAAACATGAAATAAAATTTCCAGTTGCCCTCGAGCAGACAAAAGCTTACGAGATACATAATTTAAAAAATAATTATTGAAGATGGTATGGAATTTCAATTTGAAAAAGAATACCCGCATTAGAACTCGTTACTTTTAGGACCATATTTCGCATATGACAAAATGCTATTAAAGCTAGTCAGAACTTTATTATATTTGGATGAGATGTTAATATATGTATGCATACATACTAAAGGAAACTACTATTATAATTACATATTTCAAAGTGAAATTTAGTAAGCCAATAAATTAAAAGAATTACAATTTTAAGTCTAAATAAATTCCAATTTACAAATTCGGAATTTTTAAGTCATATTTAAAAGCAATAAAAAATGAAAAGATTTTGAAAAAAAA
>KK121354.1:429188-446550 GCA_000611955.2 Stegodyphus mimosarum | reverse complement strand
AGCAGGATATATTAAAGAGTAATTTAATTAGATCTTTTTAAATGTTGTATATTCTCAGTGAATCACACAACTTTAAGCATAATATATAGTACTCTACGTATGATATTGTATTGTGACAGAATACACTTATATAGTGTGAGTTGCTTGGGCAAAGAACCTCTATGTAAAGAAGGAAAGGCTCCATAGACGTAACCACTTTATCTGCAACGCCGCTAGAGGGAAAAGGGAACATTCGCCAAGGGATTTGGCGACGGAATCTGTTGGCGAGAATTTCCCCTCTGTGATGTGCCGGTTCTTTGGTACGTAGCCGACATTTTCCCCCTCCGCGACGTGTATAGGAAATTGAGGAACACGGGTTAAGATGAATCGTTCTTTGACTTCTCGCGATAATTTAAACTCGGAAATGATGAAATATTAGGTGAAGTTTCACTTTCACTGGCTGTTGAACTTCCATTGTCCATATCGCTACTTGAAACCAAAGAACCTGTTCTTTGTTTAAACTCTTGCTAAACGTAACGGTCGAACCTGTTCAAACCAACTTCGACATTCAGCTTCGAGCTTTGGCGTTTGTTGGCGACAGATATTTCACGCATGCGCAGTTGTTTCCCTTTTCGTTGGAAGGGAGCCACTTCTGCTTCTGCGAAGTTTTCCTTCTTAACAGTACATATTCTTTGGCTTGAGTAACATAAGCTAGCCTCAAACTCCTAAGAGACGTTAAACGAATTATCGCTTATCTGAAAAGAATTAAAGAGTCTTGAAAAGGTTTAAAAAATCTTTTTTTTATTAAATCGGAGCTTGAACATAAAGTTCAAGTATCGTGCTTTTAATGCAACCCCCCTTGTGGTTGCTTTGAAACTTAAAGTAACAGTCTTATGTGACTTAAAGTAACAGTCAAATTCAAATTAAAACTTAGTAGTCAAGGACTGCATAAATGATTTCACACGAACTTGGCTCAAACTTCTTACCGGCATAACAATTTGAATGTTGGCAACAAAGCTGAAGAATTACAATCATATCAGAGCTAACGAAATCTAGCCAAATGGTCTCGAGAGGCAAAAATACGCTCTGGGTTACAATAAAAAAACCTCGACTTAATACTTTTCAAACAATTCGTAGGCTAAAATTATAAATAACTGTTTATTGCAAAATAATAGTAACCTTACACTCTATAGTATAAAACTCTATCGGAATACGGCACTCTTTCTTTAGATAGCATTTCTTGAAATTTGAGTTCAACCTAGACAACAATGAGAGAAAATTCTGAATGTGTGTATACATAGGATAAAATTATTATGAGGTTCTTTCAGTGTCAAAATATGTATTTTAAATCGAATATTCCGTTCATGCAGAACTGAATTTCTTTTCCTTAATTCTTACGCAACTTTAAAGTACATGGTGACTATTTCAAGTGCATCATTACTGAAGTTTACCGCAATATATATTATATTTCTGATTTTGCCCTTAGAATATCAATAGAATTTAGCTCTCATATAGATCTCAGGCTTTTCCCGTATGATGCGCAAGAATGTGATAGATTGTTTGGAGTTGTGAGTATCTTAACATCGTTATGAATGGATTTTTCATATGTACCTTTGTTGAAGCACACGTTCCTGGTAACATAAGTTTGGTAAACTGTTTTTTGCCTAATGTATATACAGGGTATTATAAGAACATCGGGCTATGCTTTATTTCCTTAAATACTGAATCTAGATGTGTATTTCCAATTACAAATTTTTTTTAAACAATGTAGATAATTTAATGAAAGTAGCTTTAACAATGGAGATAAAAAGACCAGGCAAATAAAAAATTTAACCTCTTAAAAAATTGACATGACACTTTCTGAAAATTATAATTCTTACAAAGCCCACAATTCAATTTAAATATTTATTCTGATTTAATAAGTTAAAAACGTAAATATCCATGCCTTTGCAAGAAAATTCATGAAGGTACTGAAAAACAGAGTTATTGACTTAAATCGCTTTTCAAAGCGTATTTTAACTGCAATTAAATACTCCATGAATTTCAGAGAGTAATTACAGAGAAGAAGTTACTTCCTATCCAGATAAATGTTTTTTCGTTTTCGATAAAACAGAACTTGAAGAAAAAATCTTTGCAGTTTTTATAATTCCTATATATATTTCCTAGATACATAACTGAGTATTGCATTCAAAATTTCTTTCCATGTTAACTTGTTAGCACATAATGAATATTTTAATTAACTGGTCTTTGTACATAGATTAGACATCATAAAAAGTACAATTTAAATATTACTTCAAGTACTGAAATGGAAATAAAAATTCTCTGCCTCATTTTAAAAATCTTTATCACCAGAAATATCAGTCTATGATCAAAAAGTATATAAAGACTCTTGTAATTACTTTTTCAGATATCCTAATGTTTCGAATTTTTGTGTAGATATGTCTTAGATGATTATTGTTTTATTTTTATAGTATAAGAAACTTCATATTGTAGTAAACATTAATGAATTGTATAGAAAGACGATACTCTGTAGAGCAATTTAGCCTGAAATCTAGACCTCAGTCCAAATTAATTTAAATTTATCATGAAAGAAATATTATTGAAATTACAAAAAATGTTAAATTAGAAAGTCTTTCAAGAATTTGGTTTTTAAATCTCTTCAAATATTTAAGTAATTTATAAATGCATATAAACACTGAAAGCCAATTAAAAAAATTAACTGAAAAAATCAACCTAATATAAATACATTTTATGTGGAAATGCAAATAAGAAACTGCAAATTAAATTTTGATGTATTTTCTAAAAATAAGTAATGTACTGAATGTATCTGGTTTTATTTGTTAGATTATAGCAAAGGACACTAAGCAAAACTGACTTTTATACACGTTACACAAAACGTCCATGCAGCCAGCCTGCTCGCTTAGAATCGAATCCAGGTCAGAACTACCAATATTCAGCGATTTTACCGTTGGGCCGCAATACGAAAGAATAATCTACTACTTTAGTGCATAAAGTGAAATTTAGTTATCATTCTTTTTAGAAAAGTGTTTCTCCTATAAAATATAAATACTGAGATCCTTTTAGCTTATGTATTTGCATTAGTTTTCTTAAAATTCATTTAATAGCAATTAAAAAGGAGGAAAAGAGAGAATCTCCAATTAGACAAATATACATTAATCTTTGAGGAATCAAAATATAAAATTTTGTAGTTTCCTGCAAATAAATAGCTTTACCACTAAGACACATTTATTATGTATTTGTTAATAAATATTTAACTCACGATTCAGATTAGTTGATTACATTATTCAGAACGATTTAATCCGATTTAGAGTTTGATTCAGATTATTTTAGTATTTTTCCTTTAATTTTTAATTCTGTTGCAGTAAGCCTATAGCTTTATCTACACTTTTATAAGTTTCTAACTATTGTTTTATTTCTAGGTTTTATTAGAATTTGAGCCATTTTGCATGTAAAAGTAAGCATTTTAGTACCGCTGCCAAACTAGCAGGTTCTAAATTGAACATCCATATACACAAGACTTCCTCGAAACTAATATTTTACGACTAAATATAGATTAATAATTTTTATTGCTTACAATATAGTATGTAACTTACTGTTTCATGAAACAATATTTTATTACTTTATCACAATATTTTTTTTTGCACTTTCCAAGTTTTTTTAAAGTTGATATTACATTGTTTGATGACAGGTCATTATCCTTTAATTCCTTATTTATTCTTCTAGTGTTTCACACAGAAGATGAAATGTAACTAGTCTGGGAGAAAGAAGAAAAAATTACTCAAGGTGACAATACTACCATAATTTAAAATAATTAAATTACCAGTCGAGATAGCAAAAAAGATGCATATACCAAAATAAACTTAAACGTGAAACTTAACACATAAAGCTAAAGCTGTGTAAATTAATAAATAAAATTTAAGGCGTTAATTCCAAAATCCCTTGATATTTTAGCTAGTAATCATGACAAACTCTATATAAGAAGTTATAAAGTTTTGAAAGTTGGAAAGAAAGGGAGGTCATCAAAGGTTTTTTTCCCCTCACAAATACATAAAATTATGGAAAGTACAATCTTAAAAGTATTTCATAAGTGGGTGTTATTCACAGTTACATAACATGTAAAAATTCTACTAGAAGTTACAATAAAATATCTGTGCAACTAAAAATAATAGATAATATATTTTATGTTTAAATTCACACTATGAAATTAGTTTAACTAGCAATAAGAATTTTAATTTTACTAAAGTACTAAAAAATTTCTTTAACAGTTATAATAAAAGATATGAACAAAATATTCCAAACAAAATTTATCAAAAAAATCCATGGAGATATATAAATTTTTAAAGATATTTATAATGACAGGCGTATCAGATAAAGCTTTGCTTATTACATTGATTCAATAAGTTTACATACCGTTACGCTTATTTATTCTATCACAATGTTATGAAGAACAGCTGAATTCAAATTCATTTTTTAAATGTTCAAATATATTAGCTAATATTGGTCTATGGATGTGATAGGAGTTCTGAAACAAATCACTAAAGTTACACTCTCTTGGGCTCTGTGCCTTTTCCTCCGAAATAAGCTATAGGCCTAAAAATTGGCCATCGCTTGTAAGTTGAAGACTGGAAATATTTTTGCAACTCAGGTAGAGCTTCTATTCTATCTAGGTAGCTTTTGAGAGTAGGAAAATTGTCGTAAACTCCAGGAATAAGAAGGCGATAGAAGTCAAATGTATCATAGGCCATGAAGTCAACATAAGTCACCTTATCGCCAACTAGGAATTTCCTATCTCCAAGGAATGTAGCAAAAAGCTTTAGTTGAGCTGGAACATTTTTCACAAACTCTGCCTTTAACTTTTCATATTCTGGACTGTAGCAAGTACGATTCAAATTTGAAAAGAAATCGTAGAGCTGTTGTTCAGCCAATTCTATACGTACGTTTTCCTCTTCCGTCTTCCCATCTAGACCATATTTTCTTGCTAAGTACCTTAAAATGGCTATGCTCTGAGTCAACTTCACCTTATCATCAATGAAATAAGGTAGGTTAGGGAAATCCAAATTTAATTGAAATTTGTCATTCTGCCAGTCGTTGCCATGTACAGGGTAACGTTTATCTACAAAATCGACATTTTTGTAATGCAAAAGGTATCTGATGGGTTCAGCCAACCCTCGCATATCCCAGTAACCTAACGTGCCTCGACTCATACTTGATAGTTGGTTTGTGAACTAAGGATTCTATGTAGCAAATATGAATAGAAAGCTTAAGTGAAACGTCAGTCTATATATTTCTTTTGCTATCATGTAATGTTGTTATCACGAAAGAAGATAATTTTTTCTAACAAACGACAGGCTAATTTTCCATTGACATACACTTCATTTTTCTGAAAACACTTAACTCTAAAAAGATAAAAACGATATGAGTTTGGAAAACTTGAAAGATACGCATGCCAAAGCAAGTTTGCAGAAATTATACATGACAAAGCATATTACAACTTTCTATAACCTACTGGTTATTTTCGCCTTTTAATAAATCAGGATAAATTCAAATAACTAAAAAATATTTTATTTGTAATAATGCATTCGCGATAACATTTAAAAGTTTTTCTGCTGAAATTATTGTACTCTGAATTATTGTAAAACATTTTAAAATGTATGAAATATTATCCAAACAGCGTAAGTAAAATAATATGTGATTTTAATTTCAAAATGCATTTCATGGCTAATTAATAAGAACCTAGCATTATCATATATTTTGTCCAAAACCAACTTTTTTAAAAAGTCCTTTATATGTGTTATCATATGTAATGTAGGATATTCAACAAAAATGAAATTAAGCTTTATTTTTTCACTTTATTCTTTTAGTGGATTAATCTACAGAATACATATTTCTTAGCTTTATTTTCTAGAATACATATTGTTCTTTTTCCGGGTATATAAAACTAAGATAATAGAACTTAAAATGTAAGCAACTGCCATAAAAATTAGAAGTTAAATGCTTTCACGAATAAAATTCATGAATTTACATGTATCGAAAATTAACGTCCTGAGTATACTTACTTTTGAAAATGTTTTATAGTTCTCTCTTGTCCCAAGTTATTTTGAGATATGGATTATTACTTTACCTACATGGTTCTCAAATGTAAATGTGTATCAATGAACATTTGCTGCTAATTTCCAGAAAATATGACGAAAAGCACTTTGCAGAACTTTTCATCTCAATCAGTACGTAGAGGCCATAAAACAATTTGGTGCCAAGGAACGTGTAAAATCAGGTATGTCTTCTTCAGAATTTGAACCAGTGATGTTACGATTTTAGCTGGATATGTTTCCACTTACACCATGAGAGTACGCAAGGGGGAATGAGATAGTTACTTACAATTTCTCACCACTAAAAGGATGACTGAAGAGAAGCTCTAGGCTCAGGAATTATTGTCTACCATATTTTAATTTGGGTCCTAGTGTAGAATTAAGTTTATAAATTTTCTGACTCAGGAAACTTAAGAAATCAACTGTACCTTCACCGATGTTCGAACTACGAATTCTCTAACTCCCATTTGGACAGGTTAATCACTTACAGCAAAAAACCACACATGGTGGAAGGCAATTATTCATTGCAAATAAAGCTCAAGTATTAATGTGGGGTGGGGAAGAAGTTAACTGACGTACTGACGACTAAATTGCACTGAGTTACTGAATATATGCAATTACTCTAAACTAAATTGTAATGCTTTTATATCTCTGCAGATTTTTAAATTAGTGAACTGAAGGGGGCAGAAATTACTGCCTCTTTACAACTTGTCTTTTAAACTTTTACATTTGGACTTCAACTGCATTTAATTAATTAATTGCTGTTATTATAACGCATAACATAACGCATCGTCCGAAACCTGTATTTCTAACCCATCATATTCTTTAAGATTATGAGATGTGAAAAGATCGTTCAACCACAAATGAATAAGTGTAAATATCAATGTATGAGGAATGCAAGCAACAAAAAGAAACGGAACATGAAGGGGAATACTCAGTAGAGATATCATACTTTTAGGAAGGGTTAGCCAATAAAATATGGAATAGGGTATTACAGAATACAAAGTACATTATAAAATACAAATAAAAATTAATCCAAGTTTCTGAGTACGGCCCTAGGCCGTCGTCTGTTATCCACGAAGTTGCGTGTAAATGCGGGTACGTGATTTCTGCGATCTGTGAACTTAATTTTTCTTATGATGGATGGTGATAGTGACTCTGCGGCTACTGAAGATTTTCAGGCTCTATCACGTGGTGTTTTCGGGGCTTCGGCCTCAACCATCTTGGGTATCTTGGATTTTAATCAGGATTTACCGACTACATATTTCGTAAGTACACATCTGTATCGCCATTGTGGGAGTGGCTTGTAGATTGGACCAATGGGCTTCTAGTAATATTTCTGTCATTTCACATGACCATCGCCTCGCTTCAAGCAAGATGGTTGAAAATGTTTTGCCAAGCAATTTTCTGTGCAAAATAATTAAAGCATCCTGGATTTCTTATGAAAATTTACAGTGCGAAGTTAATTCAAATGTAAGCATATATGTGAGTTATATATGTGAAAAGTTGAAGGCCTTAGCATTTTTTACTGTAGTCTATATGAAAAAAAAAAAAGATGTTCTATAAAAATAGCCAATGCACACTTTTATTCAAAATGAATTTTCCAAACTTGCATTCCTATACATTTGGTGTGTTAAATTTCCCATTAATAACTATTCCCTCTTAAATGTATTGCCTGCACAAGAAATACTCTTCAAACTTTATCTTATTCACAAAGAATATATTTAATTTATCCATATATAACTTTTAATTTTAACAATAGGCATAATCAGATCATTCATAATATGTATTTTGAATCTTACATTTTAAAAAGCAAAGGAATGCAAGCACTGTGATAAGAAAATATTAGATTTATTGTAAACTTCCAGTTATTCTCAGCTCAACAAGTAATTAGACACCTGAATTCTCTTAATCCAAAGGTATAGTATAAATGTATAATATTCGAGGTTAATTGTAGCTAAGTCGTTTTCTCGATATAAAGAGGGATGGTATGCAGCGAACATTAATCCGAATATCAATGCGTGATAAGTTTCACGAAAGTGAAATATTGATGATTAAATAAACTTATAGATTGAAAACAGTACTAGATTTTCTAATAAAATGATAGCAGCATTTCTATATTTATAATTTCGAAGCAAACGCAAAGTAAAACGTAAACAACAACATACGCTCATATGCACAGTTCCAAAGATTCAGCTTCACAAGAGCAATAGAAGCTTATTGATCCATTTTCGAAGCCCATCTCTCCATGGCGATACTGATGTGCACTTGTAAATTATGCTTCCGGCTGCTATTTCTAACATAATGAATAATGGACATGGACGTTCTCTTGATGGCGGATACTGAACTAATGATTTGGTGAACTTTGATATTTGTGCCTGTCAAGAACTTCATTTCTTGAAAGCCAAACGTGATGTTGTAAAAAGTACGTATCAAGAATTACCCGCTGGACGATTTCTTACTTTCCCAGATTTTTAAATTATGCGTATATGCCTGCTATTCGAATGCTAACCAAGCAGGTTGAGGTTTCAGAAGGCAGAAAGTAAGTGTAAATTATTCAAATTTTGTTAAAAGTAATGACAAATGTAATGATGGCACAGTTAACGCAAGCCTTAAGCCTAATTCTGTTGCACATGGTATTAGTAGAAATAGTGATTCTGAAAGTAAGAGAAAAGGTTGCATTAATGAATTTGAAATATTTGGTAATGACAAATATTTCAGAAAATCTAATAAAACTGCTAAGGCACTTAAACCTAAATCTAGAAGTAACCTTGATTTATCGAATAGATATGATGTTCTTAAAAGTGTTATTAATACTCTTGCAAATAATAAGCTATCTAACAATAGTGATATAAATTTATTTGTTAACAGTTCTGCTAATAACAAAATTGTTTATAACGGTAATACTGATGCTAACGCAACTGATAATATTAACTGCAATGTGTCTCAATTGAACAGTAATATGAAGCAGCAGGCTCCTATAGGAGTTCCAACTACTATCCTCCCAATTATCGTTAGGCAAGCTGATTATATAAAATTTACTTATTTTATTAAAGATATGGTGGCTAAATTACCAGACGATAGATATTTATGCCGATTAAGCGGTGAGCCTGGCAGGGCCAATCATTATAAAATTCTTAATAGGTATTTTTTGGAAAATGCAATATATCACTTTGTCGTCAATTTTAGACATGAAGGGCCAGTTAAATCTTGTCAAGAGGGTTGCCTTCAAGCATGGATATGGCTGAAATTAAGCCTTAACTTGAGAACCTATGTTCCGCAAGGTTGTACAATTAACCAAAAACAAAACACGAGCAACAATGCCAACTTTTCAAAAATGGTATGTTTGACCAAATTTATCAATTAACCGACTTATGTTTTATGTTACTTTTCCATTACAGTTGAGAAATACGTTTCAAAATTTCAAATGCCGCAGTGCTTCAACTATCCAAAATGGCACCACTTGTCAGAGAACTGTCACGTTGCTCGCAGGTGTGTAAAATATGAGGGGCTCAACAAAACTCAAAATTGTAATATTGCAGGACCTATAGAAGTATCAAAATGGCCAACTGAGAAATAATGAAAGCTAAGCATAGGCTGTGAAGTCTGTTAGACCATAACAAAAACCAAATATGGCCTCTGAACCTGTCGCTGCAAAACCTTATGATAGCAATATTTTATCTACCACGCAGCATGAAGTTTGAAGAAATGAAAACTCTTTCCAAACGCCTGCAGTTTTGCAGATTTGTTTGAGTTAATGAACGGAATTCCAAAGTGCCGTTGGCACTGATTTAAAAAACGTCACCCAAATCTTTAAAAAAATTAACACTAGTGCTTAACACGAACGGTATTGGAAGTAAAGCTAAGCTATTATACCTCAGCATGGTGGAAATCAATGGGCTCAATAAGGCGAATTAAGTCATAGAATTATAATTTTGTAAAAATATTTTGTGTCCTTGGCGAACGATGTACGTGAAGTATTACTGCTAGAAATAAAAAAAAATATTTTGTGTCTAAATTCTGCATAACTAATTTAATATTTAATATTGTGTACCATTCATTACCTAGCCCCACTCCTCCCTTTTATTTATTCGGCCTCCCTTCCAAATTTGTATCGCAATAAAAGGAATTTCATCCTTTCCATCTTAGCCATTTAATTGTCAGGTATTCTTTGCACTCCTTAACCTTACTTCCTTCTACCCAATCAGCACTGTTTGATTGCTTTCCTCACCCAAATGGGTAGAGGTAAAGGTTTGTAGCTTGAAACGCTCTGTCGATGACTTTCTACAACTTATGTCTTGTCTTCTCGGATCAAAGGTGAAATGCTCCTCTCAATAATTGCTTATCATTTATGTCACGAACAGAGCGATGCTCTCGTATTTCTTTTCACCCATACTCGGACAAAAAACAAGCTTAAAATTCGTAAACGTGTTAACTTGGGATAGTGCTTCCACGCGGGTTCCTGTTTTTTGTGAACTGTGTTCGCCTAAGTCATCTAGTGAAATAGTCCAGAGTCAGTACAGTCTACCGAAAAGAACTAGTCTCATGTATCACTTACCAGCCAGCTAATAAGAAAACTAAAAATCGCTCTGTTGGTGTCTTATGTTTTGGACTTCTAAGTGAGGAGTTATAGTGCGGCATCTTTTGTATCTAGAAGATGCTTTCCAGAACGAATTATCGTCTTGAGATAACGACTCTAGATACATGGTCCAGTTGTGCTGCATGTGTTTTTTGGTAAGAAACCTGACTTTGTTGTGTAAGAGGAGCTGCGTTTTGAGGGCGAAATAAGTCTTTGATTAATGGATTTCTCCTTTTTGTGGCAAAGACTTCTTTGCTATTGTTCTTTAGTGCAGCATGAAGCTCTTCGGTGAATGTACTAACTAAGTCGTCTAACTCATTCCCTGACGGTATTATTGGTTTGATGTGCTAAAGTGTTGCTGAGAGCTTTGGCGTAATTACACCAATTGGTTATAAGGGCTCTTTTGTATGCTGTGCTATAACGACTAATCGCAGTATCCATGATCATATGTTTGTGGTAGGAAGAAAGTTCACCTACACTTGCAATGTAGGTCAGCTATGTACTATTTTTGATCAAGAAAAAAATCAATAATGATAGCCGAACTGTCTCTAAGCGTATTGGGGTGGGCTGAACTGCAATAATAAGCTTAGCCGGATTGCCTGAATGTTGAATTGTGTCATCATACTAGTTATTAGCATTGCAATTCCAGATATGGCGGTACGCATTAAAGGCTCCACTTATAATAAGTCGATTGTTCAGAGCAGATATTGATTGAATAGTTGCGTCCAGTTAATTTACTCCTTTCTCGTCTGGAGCTTTGCTTGTAAAACGACCTTAAACAGACAGCAAGTCAATCAAAATATTACGCTCAGATAAATATCACGTGCACGTTTGTTTTATAGAAATGTGAAAATTCTTAAGAATCTTGGTGTAAAACCAATTGATAAAATATTTCATGACAAAAATTACCAAAAAAATCCTTTAAAAAAATCTCGCTTTTTAATAACACATCAGTTTATACACTCACGTTTGTGAAAATTGCAACACCAAGAAGGAATCGTCATAATTGAATGCAATTTAATACACAGTTGAGTGGTAGTGGTACAAATAAATGATTAAATGTTCAAAGCAAACAAACAAGAACAAGAGATCAGAATCAGTATTTTGTGTGGCCACCACGCGCCGCAATAAGTGCTGCTACACGACGTGGCATGGAGTCAAACAAAGTTTGAATGTCTGACTGAGGAAGAGCATTCCATATCGTTTGTACGCGTACCCAAAGTTCGTCTGCAGACGCAACAGGACGAGGATGACGAGCAAGACGCCGACCAATGACATCCCACACATGTTCAATTGGCGACATATCCGGGGAACACGCAGGCCAAGGAAGAAGCTGTACCTGCTGCGCTGCAAAGAAGGATTTAACAATCCGAGCAGTATGAGGGCGGGCATTGTCCTGTTGAAATACAGCGCCTGGCAAGCTTTGAAGGAAGGGAACAGCTTCGGGCTGTAGAACTTCACGGATATACCGGTTGCTGTTCAGATTGCCCACAATTCGTAGCAATTGAGATCGTCTATGATATGCTATGGCGCCCCAGACCATAACTCCGGGTGTTCGTCCACTGTGGCGTTCGATAATGCACTCCGGAAGGTGGCGTTCACCGGCATAGCGTCTGACACGAATGCGGCCATCATGGTACCACAAATTAAAGCGGGATTCGTCAGAAAACACGACATGCTGCCAATCAGCACGCCAGTCTCTATGCTGATTGGCCCATTGTAGCCGCAGGCGGCGATGGTCGTGCGTTAGGGGGATCCTGTATAAAGGAGTCCGTGCGCGCAGTCCACACTGCAGCAGACGTCTACGAATTGATGAAGCACACAATGAAACACCTGTAGCTATTGACCACAGTGCTGCCAATTGTCTAGAGGAAGCTGTACGGTCCGTCCGCGCCATGCGGACCAGGTGTCTATCATCGCGAGCTGACGTCACATTTCGGGGTCCACTCCCGGATTTCCGAGTTGTCCGACACTCGTCCGTCCACTGCTTCCAAACGCGCATCACTGTGCTGCTGTTACGCTGCACACGAGAGGCTACTGCACGATACGACAATCCAGCTTCACGAAGGCCGATGATTCTCCCTCGTTCAAACTCTGTAAGTTGTTCAAATCTCGCTCTCTTTCGTCGACGAGGCATAAGTACAGATTGAGTTAACGTTTACCACTAGCAGATAACCACCGATAACCATACACGCCTCGCTAGAGCCGTCTATTTATTCGGATCCATCAGCCGTTCAGAGGGCGCTGCTCAGCATACGCATGCGCTACGGATTTGCAATTCTAATCCTTTGCATATCATGCGCTACTTTGCATTTCCTGAAAATTTCAGCTCACTCGCGTAAGTCCTTCATGGTGTTGCAATTTTCACATACGTGAGTGTATTTTAGACTACCACCCATTTCATATGGATAACAGCTGACGGCTAGGATCTGTTCTCAGAAATCTTAACTAATTTTATATGCATTTTGGATTATTTTCCTCCTTCATTCCCTACATTTTGGATATGCCTTCTTTAAACGTATGCCATCTGAATCGAGTCTCACCTCTCCCCATGCTCTCCTTTGCTTCTCTATCACCTTTCCTATAGATTGATTCTTATACATTTACTCACTGTATTTGTATACCGCATGTTAACTCCTGCTCCACTATGTGAAAATTACACTCATAAGTGCCGCCCTCTCCTGGAGGTTCTGTGCACTTACCGCTATAATACTATTTCGGAACAAGTCCTGTGGTTTCTCTTGCTGTGCTGCTGCCCTTTCTTTCAGCCAACACCGAAGGACCAAGGAAGGGCACGTTCACGGGGTACTTAGGTAATTAGCATTTATCCTCACATCGTCAAAGAATAGAAATTTTATCATCAAAAGAGGGGTTCGCAAAGAGGATAGATTAAATGTTGACGTGCCAAAATGTACCCTGGAAAACTGCCATCTACAGTGAAAAAGGGAAAAGTACAGAAGGACTTGTCAGTTAAATTTTGAAATAGAAAAACTGCCAGAATCATTGAAGACTGAGTATAATAAAAGTCGTTTCCTTTATCAATGGTCTTTGTGATGTTAACAATACGAGAAAGGAACCAACCAGGAAGGTCAATGATTCGACGTTGCAAGCGGTTCGGGTCTGGGAAAGGAAGGGATGGGGGAACTCATTCTACATTTAGATAAAGGATGGCCAGACAGTCTATGAGGAGAAATTTGCAGTCTAAATTTTGCTAAAAAAATTAGCAGAATTAAATTCAAATAAAGAAAAATCTCTTTTAAAAGAGTTAAAATCGTATAAGATAAATGCATAAAGAACCATTTTAACAGGCAAAAAATGCTTAATTTACCTTAACCAGCTGTGGTTGATAGAGATATCAAGCTCTGTTACGGAACAAAGAAAGTGCCCCTCACCCCATCTTGAACAGCCCTATTCGTTTTCTCGGGCACTTAGTCATGGTCCTATTCCAGTGTAAAGTTGAAGCATTTTCCGAACCTTGAGTAGCATTTGTATGGCAGAAGCAAACGTGCGGAGCGATAGCAGTAGTAGTACAGTAATTTAGTGGAAGAAGCAATAACGTAAAGAATTAATGAATTAAATTTCAGCATGGTTGTATTGGTATCGCATGTAGAAATTAGCTGACATTCAGTTGAGAAGAAATAGTAAATATATGTGTTTGGTAGAAGTAGAGTCTATTTAAGGCATTTCGGATGAACGTAATCGGAGCGAAGCGCTGTGCGGGTGTCTTCTCAGGAGAGGCCGTCTGAGAGAGAGAGTAGCATAAGCTAAAAGAGATCCGATTGGTACAACCCAGCTCAAAGTAAGAAGGTTAAATCTCCGTTCATTACCTTAAATAAAGACTTAAATGAAAACGTAAATTGCACTTCTAATGATAAAAATATTTCTGATGTTACCGTAAAACGAAGTGCTAAAATATTATATATAAAATAAGTATAAAATCATACAATAAGCACTCATCAATGATCGATGCTGCCTGCATTGTCAAATGGCATAGCAGAATCTGTTATCGCTGGCATTGTTAATGAAAAGAAAAGAATTCAGAGCAGGCGAGGCACGTTTCTCCCTTTCCGCAACAAACGGCAAATATTCCCGAGATTCATTTAAACAGCTGCAAACAATGGAAAACTCAACTACCAATTCTAAGAGAGACAGCCTAAAATATTAAGAGTAGACTCGCCGAACCTTTTTCAAAATCGTTCGTGCAAATCGAACGTAAGGAGATTACTCACTGGATTAAGAGAGCCGTCATTCAGCATAACACTTTAGATTTGAAATAAGACCGACCAGTCAAATTTGTTATTAGAGACCTCCCTGTTGGAACAGAATTAGAGGACATCAAAGATGAAGTTAAGTTACTGAAATTTAAAGTGCATCAGTGGATTCAGTTGACGAAACCACGTACAAAAATTCAATGCCAACTGTTTATTTACAAGTCATCCGACACCCATTCGTCGACCATTTGTATGCCGTAACTTAAATGTTCGACGGAGAGTTCTGCAGTGAGCGTTACCGATCCAGAAAAGGCCCTACTCAAAGCTTTTAGTGCCAGGGTTTCTTCCATTTATCAGGAGTCTGAAATTCACCAGTCTATTGTGTGATATGCTGTGGACCCCTACTGGAAAGGAGAATGTACCAGGGGGTCTGATATTCCTTCTACTTGCTTTAAGAGTGGAGAATAACAACTGTTCATTTATAAGTCATGTCCTGGTTACTGCGGTAACAAACGGACCCGCCGAAAAAATCCGGCGCCTAGGGATAGGGTCACTGCTCCACAACCACCAAGCAAGGACTTCAAAGCCCCCAACAAATGCCGCCCAACCACGTCCCACGCCTGCTGACTTTTGTGGTGTCATCTCGTTCCCATACGCAGGGACCGTGGGGAAATCAAGCGAAGCATTCGGATAAGATTCCAGATATCCGACATTGCCGGTTATAGAGGAAACCAAAGCTTCAAACCCAGCAGCTACTTCAGGAGAAAATAGTGATTCTGAGGATGTCTTCTCCCGTATTCTAAAATGCCTAAATGAAGTATCCTGCAACCCAGCAGTAAATAGGCATATTCTGTTTGAAGCCTTCAGGGGCTATGCCTAAGCTTAGGCAAGCAGATGATCTGATGAGGGGATTTTATACTTATGAAAACTATATTGAGTTTTCAAACTAATTCGGCTTAACTTTTGACCTATGTTTTCTGCAGTCAGTCATGAATCTGTGTTTAAAGTCCTAAAACTGAAATTTTATAGAGTTATCAGTTCCAATTGCATCGGAGAACTGACCCTGGTTCTTGGAATGCCAATGGGTTGTATAATAAAATCCACGAATTCAGAGATTTTGTGGTTGAGTACGCTCTTGACGTGTTTTTCGTCAAAGAGACCCTCTTAAGCCCAGGAAGATCTCTCAGAATTCGGAATTCCGATATTTATTCGATAGACAGGGTGTCTATGGCGGACGCGGAACTGGCGGCATCAGTATCTATATGAAATGCTCGACCAAACATCACTTGATACCGCTCCATGATCTAAATATTTTGGAAATTATTATTATCAAAATTTTCTTAATTATTTCGACTTACTTGTCCCCACAATCTGCAGTATGTGGAAGGCATACATTTGCTGTTCATGACTTTGGTAAACTTTTAAATCTTCCAAATCACCTTATGATTGCTGGTGAGCTAAATTTTCGCTATTCCGCGTAGTTTCTTCCGATTAGGAAGAGGTATAGCATTAGTATAAATTCATGGGACCAGAGCTCCCATGTACAGATCATAGCTCCTACTTCCCCGATTTACCACCCTTCAAGAGGTTCCCCTGCAATGCTTATTCTGGCTGTCTTTTATAATATAATCTTTCGGCATGAAATTAAAATGGTTCAGGAATTCGACTCTGACCACTTCCTTGTTATGATAACCCTAGATGTTCAAAATTGCTGTTCAGAATTACAGGCGCAAGTCTCTATTAGTTGGGACGATTTTTGGTTTAGTTTGGAACGTAAAATAACCCCCTTTTAAAACTTTCCAGCAATGCGGATTTTAACAGATGTATCAAATCTTTGGAATCTCTAATTAAAGAAGCGAGAACTGCGGCTTCGCAACCTTTTACTCATCCGAGTGCTGAACTGCCGCCCGAGACGAACGAAATTCAAAATTAAGCAGCGGAACTACTCGCGAAAACTTTGGTATAGGACACGTGATCCCAGTATCCGCCCCCGATTTCACAAGCTACAGAACGAAATAACGTCTGAAATCTGTCTGCAAAAGCAGGCGAATTGGAAACAATACATTGAGTCCTTAAAGGCTGAAGATGGATTGGTTTGGCGCGCTGCCGCCCGATTACGCAAACACTACCATCCCATTCTTCTCCTTGAAATGGCCAGTACTACTGGGAAGGCTTTTACAGATATTGAAAAGGCTGAAGCTATTGCAGACAGCCTTGAAACTTATTTCACACCAAATAACGATGCATATTGTAACCATTCGGTTGCATCCGACAAGGTCCTAGAAATCATCGAGAAATTGAAAGCTTTCAAAAGCTACCAAAATGTTGGTAGAAAATCATGGATTTGGGTAGGGATTATTATCCACACTAAAATTACTATAGTTCGACCGCCTCATCTGCGACCATGAGCGAAAACACGCATGTTAACTATTCGAACCGAATTATTCTCAAAATGGGTGGAAAGATAGCAACTTTCTTTCCCTCCA
>KK121354.1:362506-423971 GCA_000611955.2 Stegodyphus mimosarum | reverse complement strand
TTCCCTTTTGCCCTCCGAAATCATTATGCTTTTACAGCTTTTAAAACCTGAAAAATGCATGTGTGCGATGTTATCGTTATGCAATGATTTGTAGGAACCTTATTTTTTACAACGATATTTTCGACGACGATGTTAACTGCGAAGGTTTTGAACCACTTTATTTTCGACAACGATATTTTGTACCACGTTGCTTTAGAACTGAGATATTTTCTCTGCTCTCTTTTATCTCATGATGTTTTGTACCACGATGTTTTCGTCTTGCGTTGTTTTCGTCTGCGATGTTTTCGGCGGACACCGATTAATTTAAACATATTAGAACTATTTTGAATAAATGCTAGTCTAAAAAATTTGATATTTATTTATAAATATTGTTATGAATTTTGCGCATAGATAGATGATTTTAATGTAACTGTATATGAAATTGCTGTATTTCTTTTGTATAATATAACATGAAAAGCCGGAAAAATAAGAATACAGGGGCCAATCCATTCAACATTGAGTAAATAAGTATCTCGGTAATTTGACGAGAAATCGCCAAAAGTCACCAATCTTGGCGATCGTCTGTTGTCATTTTGGTCCGGTCTCTGTAACACCGAAATAGGTATTGTAATTAAATAAATGTAATTGATCACTATATTAGCTGTAACCGTAATTCGACCCTCATATTGTCTTCTAGTAATCTCGAGAAGCAGAAAGTACTATAAATATCTCGGCGAATGAAAACTATAAAAGGCCAGTGAGAGTAAAGGAGGACAGCATGGAACAGCATAAAAGTATATTTTATTTCATACACAGAAACGAAATTCGTAAAGGCAGCATTGTGCAGCAGTCTTTCTCCTCCCAACGGCACCCACCAAAAGAGACTCTGAGGCGAGAGAGAAGTTGTGATCTAAAATATAACATGTGATGGGCGCCTCTTACTGATTGGGTGAAGCGGCGCATATTTAGTTCGTATGAATGGAGTGTTACAGAGTATGCTCCCAGTGACGAAGTCACAATTACAAATTATAATAAATATTTACAATAAACTCTAAACTAAACTCGGTAGCACAAACAGCCCTTAGAGAGCCATGCCCGGCAGTTCTCTGATATCTGCTTTCTAGACCGTGGGCTCCGGTGTGCTTGTGCATCTTTGGCTGGACAAGTGCAGGGCCCCCGGTGTTAGTCCGCAAGCTAACTTGGTACACATTTTATCGACTCTCTCAAGGGATGAAAGGCTGAGTCAAGTCTTGCCCAGCCCGAGGATCGAACACCGGACCTATGGTGCTGCTGAGGAAGGCGCTAGCCACTGTACTTACAATATATACAGAAAATTATGATATAATGCTATAATGCAGAAAATAATAATAGTATAATTATATTATATAATATTCAGTACTTATATTATAATAAATTATGATACAAGTACTGAAATATAGAAATTGAAGTACAATGTAATAATAGCTGACAATTAACTTTCTTCATTTACTATACATGGTTATAGATACAATAAGAACATATGTGTAATACATAATGTTAAATATAATACACGTTTGTACTTAATGTAGTCTGTGACTAAATGCATGGGAAATCGGACCTTACGCCCACTTCTAGTGGTAGATGTTTGATTAAAGCATCGTGGGAAGGAAGCTGAACCTGGAAGAGGTAAAGACGGGATATGAGTATTTAACCGATCAAGTGAAACTGTTGAACGTTTTCCGCCTACATCACTAATAAAATTCTTATCATTTGTCTCAACGACTAAATGAGGTCGAGTATAAGGTGGTGCCAACAGAGAATTATTTTTATCAGATATTAAAAATATATGAGAACACGTTTTTAATAAGGGATTGATGAAAATTTTAGGACTACCGTGTAGGGCAGTAGAAACAGGATTTAATGATCTCATTATCTGAAGTAAACTGTTTACGTATGCGGAATTTAAGGTCTGACTTATGGTATAACCGGTTACTAAATCGGACTGTTGTGTCACAAACAAGTTGAGCAGAAGTTGCTTCGTTAGGTTATTTTTAATCCAGCATGTGTGAAAAATGTGCATTGCCTTCGCCGGGACTCGAACCTGGATCTCTCGAATACACGTCGAATGTGCTAACTGTTACACTATGCAGGCATGCTGAAAGGAGCGAGAAAATACGTTATATACTCCAATAAGTTCTTAATTTTCCTCGTTCTGCGCTTGCCTGGCGCTATTGCAGTTGTGTGTTTTTCGTACTTTTCAATTTCGTGAATTTGTGTGACAAATAAGATATTAAGTCTGGTTTTTTGTGTTGAATTGTGTTTATATTCCAGTTCTGTTTTATAAAAATTTATGCATGTATACGACTTTTATAGTGAATATTGAAATATTTACTATGCTGGAGCCGTTAGGCCTAACTGAAAGGTACGTTAATGTTTCGTCTTGACTACTTATAGACTATTAAATTAAAATTAACCGTAGACTGGGTGTGATTTAGTGCCTTTACATGTTTAATTTGAATTTCATTATTATAAATCGATTTTATTTAAAAATTTTAGTTGTTTGAATATTACCATGTTTACAGTTTTGTATATGTGAATGAAAGTATTTTTCTACTATTTTTGAAAATTTTTGACTTTATTATATATTTTCATGAAATTTCACACCTTCTGATGTAATTCTGGAGTCAAAAATTGATTTAGTTTAAGAACTTTAGGTGTTTGATCGCTGTCATGGTTAAGATTTTAAATACCTGCTTGAAGGCGTTTTTCGATTATTTTTGAAGATTTTAGATATTATTATATATCCTCATGTAGTTTCACACCTGTTTATGCAATTTGAAGTCATTATTTATACAATTTACAAGAATTTACATGACTGACTTTATTATACCTATTAATACTGAATTCGAGCATGAAGGTATTTGACAACTGGTTTTAAGGATTTTTGATGCTATTTGATATTATGTATTTTCATGTATTTTTGTGTAACAGAATGATGTTTTTATATGCTATTTAAAAAGATATACACGATTGTTTTACCGATGTTTATCAACTTCGAACTTACGCATGAAGGTATTTTTTGATACTATTTGAAAATTCTTGCTTTTATTGTGTACCTTTATACATTTTCACACCTTTCTACATAACTTAGAGACATTTTTATAGTCAAAAACATTTGCTTGTATATTATTAGGCTTAGCGTGTCCGCCGCTTATTGATATTGTTTACCGCTTTCGCACCTTTCAATCTGAACTTTCAGCCTATTGCCTAAAATCGCGAATTTCGTACGATGTAGTTAGTGTAGTCTTTAGATCAGAGCTCTGATTTTAACCTTGTGGAGCTCTGTGTTTGATATTTTCATGTACTATTTTTATATTTTGGGAATTTTAATAAGATATTTAACTGCTAAATATTATTTTAGTGATACTCTCTGAATTTTTAGTATTACATAGTGTGGAGTTTGGTTTTCAGTACCTCATTGAATATATTAAGGGATTTTTGTATGCATTAAGTGTTTTTTGTTGGTTTCGGTGCTAAATGCAGTATGTCTCAAGAAAGGGAATGTTATATGGAGAGTAAAATTGACAGACATGAGTTAAATGATAAACAAGACACAAGAAATGATATTTTCAAGATTATTAATGAAATGAATAGAATGGTTGACGCTCTAAGAGAAAAGAGATTGTCAAAATACCTGGTGGAGGCAATTAGCGAAGGGATAGGACAAATTTCTGAACGGTTTACAAGAAACAACCTGATGTATGAAAGAGAAATTATTTGTAAGGATAAAGAAAAGTTGGATTTTTGATTTTAAAGAAACGGGAGAAATTAGAAAATTATTGGAAAACAGTAAAATTCTCCATATTATGGATGGAATTAACGAAACAGAACACGAGGAAATTAATTTACATAAGGAGTAAGAGTTAAAGAAGGAAAATGAAATTGTCATCAACCACTCACAGAGGACATTGATGCTTACGATGAAAATAAATGTAATACTGCTCGTAAGGAATTAGGAATACATGCTGTTAATTCGTATAGTAGAAAAAAAAGGAGATTTAGTGATAAGACTCAAAAGTAAACATTAATGCATCGCCCTAGAAAAGACTGTACTTGAATATGAAAAATTAAACAAATTGGTTAGACCCAAGCGGAGAAAATTGATGAAACCGAAAATCATTGTGTACAACGTTTCGAATATGGTCACAGATGACAAAATTTCAGAAGTTTTGAAAAGTAATTCTGTAAGGTTTTAGTTAAACTAACAAAGTTTTATTCTAATTTTTCTTTTTTTATTTCTTCTCATTTCAACTTCCCGTTAGAATAAGCGCGCGTTTCAGCTTTATGCTAATTTGAAGAGGAGCCAAGTTATATTTAAACCAAAGGTAGAAACCTTACAGTGTGAGAGAGCTTTTAGTCTCAGACCACTGTTACTCTATGCAACGTTCGCCCGATTAGCTAGTATTTAAATTCTAAGCCGTAGCACTGTTACGTAGCCGTTGAGGAGCCAAGTTATATTTAAGCGAGAGGTAGAAACCTTTCAGTGTGAGAGAGCTTTTAGTCTCAGACCACGGTTACTCTATTCGACGTTCGCCTGACTAGCTAGCATTTAAATTCTAAGCCATAGCGCTTCTACGTGATTGCTTATTGAAGTAATTCCAAGTGCGTCAGTATTAGTTAAATCTTGCTACGCACCATTTAGTTTAGAGGCCAACCCCGCGTTATAGCTCTGTGAGCAACGACTACTTAATTTCTATTTAGCTTTAGCTTAAATTTATCTGATTGTTCATTTTAGACCCAAGTGTGGTCTTTATTTTCTGTATCCCTCCCGAGTTGGAAAGTGGTTGTAAATAATTGTGATTTAATAAAAGAGGATTTTAAATACCTTTAAAGTGCAGTTGTTCTACCACTTAATCACAATAGTCTACCACAGAACATAGCTGCATTCAGCTCCCTGTTCCAGATCAAGATTTAAGGAGTTCACGAAGATGTTTGCCAAGAATATGCACCGAACTCTCAGTCCTGACAATTGTATATGTGATGGCGACTGCTCCTGATTTCTATTTAAGATTCGAGCAACAGAGGGAGAAGTCTCGCACCGTGTATTCCAGGTTTCTAGCCAGTGCCAGTATTCTATTTTCGAGGATCAATGTATCCCGCTTGGTTTTAAATCTTATTCAACAAAGTTGTACTTGAGACCTAAGCGTTGTACCATTCACATTTTATTTCACGATATTCAGCACGCATTTGTATTTCTTTTCTTTCAAATTCTTTCAACCTGTCAGAGAAATTTTGAGAATAACTTACCTTTGACTTAGTTTCGCACTAGAAAATTTCACAAGTAATCTATGATAATTTTTTAAAATTATTTTGTAGAGGAAATTTGACGCCCAAAAATTTTAACCATCTTACTTTAAGTGAGGTAAAGCTTAAAAGCTCGGCAGAGGTCACGTGATACAATAGATAATACTACTGAGAACCCACTGGTTTGTTCTAGAAAGCCCTTTCTCGGTTGCGATGCCGATGTGAACTTGCAAATTATACTTCCCAGAAAAATTTGACTACTCTCGAATGGTGCATTGCCTCAAAAGAGGTAAAATGACGTTCCTTTTATTTCTTCTGAATGTTATGTAAAAATAAATGCACTTGATAGTGTTAATTTATAAAATGTTAGAGTTCTAGTCCACAGATGGTGCGCCCATGCCTGTATTATTCTACATATCACTATGGACTTTGCACCTTTGGACGTCTAAACTACAAGACATATTATTTCTTGTTAAGTGATTTTCAGTATCATTGAAATACCTTATCTTCTGCAGTTTTTTAGTTAAGACAAGAATAATATCCAGGTAAAGAAAGCATGATACGGGTACAACGCATGAAATCGTCCATCGTGCATGAAATTGAATATCCAGGAAACTCTGATTGCGATACCGTATGTTTCATCTAATTGGAAACTAATTTGTTTTAAATTTTGTTTCATACATCTGAGGGTATAATGGTGTCTATAACTAGATGAAGCCTATATAGATTTCAACAAAACAAACTTATTTTTACCTCTAGCTATACTAATATTATTGTTGAGGAGAGCTCAGCGTTTGAATTTCTCTGTTCATATTTTATCGGCATGGCCTGTTCATATACGTTTCGTGCTATTTACTTTAGGTGTGATGTCATTCCAGGTGAGCTCCTGAGTAGCAATGGAAGCATACCTAAGCTGAAAGTTTCAGAATTCTTATTTAATAATAGAGACTGTTTTCCCAGAAGTATTTTTTTAACGAGTTTATAAAGCGTCCTTTCTTGCTGTTCCTCATCTTAAAAATGGGATGAATCCTGACAAATGCGACAGAAAGCAACGAAACAGATCGAGAGTCTTTGCATATAAGGTTTAACAATTAAGTATGTCTTATGAATCATGTATTAAAACTTATTTTGCTAAAACGTACAATATTTTTAGGCAGCAGACACATTCGAGATTTCCTTGAAACTAGCACTTGGAAGGAAGTCATGAATGACCTTAAAATATTTATGTAATTTTTTATTTTGTCTTTATTTAATGAAGTGGCTTTGAACAGAAGGATTATTTCTAAGCGTAAAACATTTCGTTTATTTACATATCATAATATTACAGGTTTTGGTTCTGTGAGAGAAGGCATATTCTATAGATTTTATTGCATTTCTTCTTAAAATATTGTTTACTAGGTTTTTAAGCTGAGAAATTTTACCGATACTGTCCTTTCATTTGAATCCAACTGCTAGTATAATGTTCTGCAATTATGTTCATTTCATTCTAAAACTTTCAGCCAGCGGATGAGCGGTAAAATCTCTGAATACTGGTTGTTTGCCCTGCATTCTATTCTAGACGAACCCGCTAGCTGCATGGGCATTTTTGTTGCTTTTTCCACGTGTAACCTGCATACAAGCTATTTTTCATTCTGAAGTCCTCAATCAAGACATCCCTTCTCTTATGCAGATAGTCCTCACGTGTTTAGGCATTATTCAAAAACAATTTTTGAAAAGAAATTGGACGGCATTTTCTCCTAGACAACCATCATGAAATATTGATTCTTTCTTTTCGACCTCATTTTCTGATTGCCTAATATCAGGGATAATATAAGTAAGAGATTCAGTTAGAAACTCAAAAATATTTCATTACCTTTTCTCTGTTTTTTTAGATCTGTTTCTAAAACAATATACATATTGTATGTTCTTAAGGGGACATTAATGCTGAAATATGTACCTAAATTAATCTCATATTTAAACTCTTTATGAAAATGACATTTGTTGTGCTAAACATGCCAATATATTTTAAAATCTAAAGTGCAAAACACTAGCAAATTAATACTACAATAGGCAGATGGACAGAAAATAATCTTATTTTTTGACAACTTAATAATTTTGGGCTCTTCTAATGAATATATTTATAAAGTGGTACAAATATTATTAAAATATTGTTATATTAGTCTATGAGGTATTTAAAAACAAATTCATTGTATATGTAGCATTTTGAAATATAAGAGGAAGTCCATATTTCCATTTTCCCCTTGTTAGTTATGTGAAAAGCATACGCAAGGGACGAATTAAAATCAATATTTTGATTGTTACCTGAATAATGCTCAAGTTTCATTATGAAGTTAGAAGGTATCTTTTCTTTAAGGGTAAGTTACAGTTTGTGGGTTCTGTTTCAATCTTACCGTGCTGTTTCATCTTTGCACCTAAATAACGGAACGGAAACCTTACTTACCGCAGTTAATGCCTTTAATCAAAGTGCAATCATGAATCTATCGCTCTCGGATTAAGAGAAAAATAATGACCCCTCATTCTCTGATCAGGAATTTTCACCACGTACCTAGTGCTCCCTGTTCCATCGTTACAGGAGTTCCAGGGGATTAGGAAACTTCGCAGTCACGGCTTTAGTCGATTGAGTGATTGAACGCATAGATTTTTTTGTAACGTGTGCGCATATTGTGGTAAAGTATCTTCTCAATATATTTTTAAGGACAAACTTCACGACTTAATTTAACTAAATGGAGGGATTCACTGATTTCCATCAGAAGTTTTAATGGACTGTATAGCCTATTGTTAAGTAGTGATCTAATGCAAAGTCTGAGAAGGACGATAGCAAATCAGAAACAGGAAAACCAAAAAGAAAACATAATGACTGAGTAGATTAGTTGCCAAGGTGTCGCATTTCACATTGGGAAATTTTGTGATCACCTTTTCAGGCTTAGTAGTGATCAGTTACCTTCGATTTTATAGCAGCATGAGTTACTATTTAAGTGATACTGAAGTTATTGGTATTCATTTAAAAATTCTTATTCTTTAATGAATAACTTTATATATTTGGAAAACATTAAATGGTCTGTTATATAGCAGTACACCAAAAAGCTAAATGTCTTATCTATCATTCAATAGAAAGAACTTGAATTGAAAATCCTTTTGCATTTTTGTTTAGGATATGCATTACACAATTCATATGCATGTTTTGTACTGTTATTTTCGTATGGTGATAGGGGAACTTTCTGCTATATGTTTCGGCCTGGGTTCGAACCCTGGAGAATGTATGGATGTTTGTTATTGTTAAGTGCCTTTGCGGCATGTGGGCACTTAAAATACTGTCGCACCGAAAGGCCTCATATGCATGTTTGGTGAAAGGGGAGGATGTGTGCATGACTACTGAATCCGTTTTTCGGAAAATTCTCCTCCAAAACTGGGAGGAAGCTGGGCAGATTCACATTATCATCTGCAAGGTGTTTAAGGTCTAAGGCAGCAACAGGAGCAACATTTACTTCTTAGTCGCCACACTCTATCATACAAGTGAAATAAGCCACAACAACGTATTTTGTATATAACGTGTTCATAACAATATGTTTTGGTAATGGTAACAAGGTCGTTTGCTTACTGCACAAGTATTTAACTATTATTGTCTTTGTTTAATATTTCCAGAAAACAATTATATTTTACTTATTCCAATGTTTGGAATTTTCCACGGGGATGAAAAATCTAAATCATTGGAAAGATTACAAGGCTTTATTAGAGCTATGACATTTGTGTCAAGTAGAAAACAGGAGCTAAGAAGTAAGTTCTATTAGATATTTAATTTCCATTTTTTTAGTTGAATAATTGCTTTCGTTTTGTCTTATCCATTCTCACTTGCTATGAGGAAATCTATATCTACATAGAAAATTATGTATGTGAATTTTTCTTTTTTCATAATGAGAAATAATCATTACTTCATTCGATAGTATTTTGCTGATTTTCAGATTTCCTCAAATAGAGGATTGAAAATAAGCCACAAAAATAGAGGATCTTGGGCTATTCTGCCATTCGACATTATTGCTTGTCCTGTAGGTTTCCTACTAGTATAACTATCGGCTGTTTTTTATGATTTAAATATTCGTATACGCAGTTTGAATTCTGTGTACTTTATGAAAATTTGTAAGGAGTATTATTCTATGAAACTGCTTTTCACACTGTATGCTTATTTTCTGCATACATTATTTTTAGACTAGATTTGCGAAGCAGAAATAGTAAAGTGTGACACTTGCCAGGGGCTCTACAATCTGTGCATGAATTGCATCATAATGGAAAAAATGTTTTGATATAGGATGACAAAAAGAAAACCGAATAAAAGAAAATGGCTTAAGAAGAGCAGCGTGTGTTTATATTTATATTATATTATTTTATACATATATAGCTTATAATTAATTGCATACATTTCTGGTGTTAAACGGTGATCAGAAATCATGTTACATGCCACATGTGAAAGTTCCATTTAAATGTTCGATAACTGTCTATAAAATATTTAATTTTAACCCTAGACAGCCAAGCCTACAATTTGTAACAATACATTTTCAAATACTGACAGTAAAAATCCAAATCATATTGATACTCAAACGTACATTGCTCCAATATATAGTTTAATTTAGTTAAAAAGTGTCTCTGTAGCTGAAGCATTTTCACAATAACACTGAGTAATGTTACAGGAAATGCAGTGAAGTCTGTGATTATTATCAGTGACTTTTAGGTGTTTTCTAAAACATTCTTTATACTTTAACTTTTAAGCATATCTTTTTATATTTATAGTTAATTTTCTAAGAGCTTATTTTGTTGTTTTTTTATATGCTTTTCCTGTCAACAAAATTTTAGAAGTATTCAAAAGTATCTTTTTAATCATTTGGAATCCTTAAGACGAAACAGAACTCTTAATCCATAATTAAAAATTAAGGATTGCTGAATGTTTTCGAAACTAACTAAGAAGGTTATAACGCAAACACTTTATATAAGGCCAGAGTCGGGACAAGGGTGAGGCGAGTGTGGCACTTCCTCAGGTGAATGGCTAAAAGGGCGCCAAATTAATAACGAAACTTTAGAAATAATTTGAGAAATAAATTATCATTATTAACTTTCAATTCTGAAGCAACATCTTAAAATGGCAAATTTAAATAAATGCTACGGGGGTTATATTCTTAAGCACTTGCCCATGCATGTTGTTTATCAACTAACTAAACCAAATAAAAAAGCTTAATTGTTAACGACTATATATTTAAAATGAGACAGAAAAATGATTGTCACGCATTTTACAGAATAAGTCGTATCTATCATTTTATAGTTATATAAGGTTCAAATTTTTATCCTACATCAAATCAAAAATCATTGCAATGGGTTGAAACTGCAAAGCAAATAGACAAATAGATTAAAAATTTTATATGTATCATCGTGGAATTTAATACTGTGAGAAAAATAAAAGGTTAATATCGAATCACGGCGAATGGGTTGGTTACAAATGTGTTTTTCGTCGTTTTTGCACATGTGTAACGTGAATACAAGTCAGTTATCCTTAGAGAGCCCTTCACGAAAGTCTCCCTGTCCTTAGGCAAACAGCTCTGTAATACTTTACCATACTGAACTAAACGTAATAGGAGGGATATTTATTTCTTTATAGAACACGACAGAAAATATTCTCGATATATGTGAAGTTTCAGTTTTCAAAATGAATATATCAAAAGAATAAGAAGAGAAATATAAGCGAAACGTTATAAATCAGATTGTCAAGAATAATTGATAAAAGATCTAAATTTTATCAGAAAAAATGTGTGTTTTCCTGATAGGAATGAAAGGTATTGCATTCTTACAGCTAAAATGCAGATGTCAAAAATTAAACCAGATAGCTTCTGGGTTAGGTTAGGTTATTCAATTATGGCAAAGCACACTAGGGCTATCTGCCTAAAGGGAGGGATGCCTTCGTGGAGGACTTTCCAAGGGAAAACTGGCTCGTATACACGTTACACATGGGGAAAACCACGAAAACTCCTATGCAGCCAGCCCGTTCGCGGGATTCGAACCTCAGACCGAACTACCAGTGTTCAGCGTCTTTACCTCTCGGCCGCTGGTGGGCCTCAGATAGCTTCTGACTTTCTAACAAGAGAAAGACTCATATCACTGAATTTAGATATTTCATACAGGAAGAACTTAGCTCCTAAATATCCATATGTTATAAATGTTACAGATAATTCTATGAGATATATCTATTTTTATAAATCACGATGCTCCAGTAATTCTGAAGCCAAATAAGAGTATTTAAAAATAACTTAGGAATAGTGTTTAGTTCAGTCATACCTGACTTCGGAAATTGCGTTAAGAATATTTCTTTAAGTTGTCAGTTACTAAGTTAGACGAGCCTTAAGTCAGATAATTCTATGAGATATATCTATTTTTATAAATCACGATGCTCCAGTAATTCTGAAGCCAAATAAGAGTATTTAAAAATAACTTAGGAATAGTGTTTAGTTCAGTCATACCTGACTTCGGAAATTGCGTTAAGAATATTTCTTTAAGTTGTCAGTTACTAAGTTAGACGAGCCTTAAGAATATTTCTTTAAGTTGTCAGTTACTAAGTTAGACGAGCCTTAAGAATATTTCTTTAAGTTGTTAGTTACTAAGTTAGACGAGCGTTAAGAATATTTCTTTAAGTTGTCAGTTACTAAGTTAGACGGGCGTTAAGAATATTTCTTTAAGTTGTCAGTTACTAAGTTAGACAAAATAAGCTTCAGAAAAATAAAATAAAATTGGTATGCAAAACCTTCTCTTTTCCGAAGAAACTTTAAAATATCACTATTTTATATGCAGAATATTGATTAAATAGGTACATATAGGAAAAAATATACTGTCGATTTAATTGTTAAAAGCAAGAAAAATTAAATAAAATATAGCTTGGCTATTAATGTAATACTGTTATATTAATTGTAGAACTACTTATATTACTTCATTGCTTTTTGCTGTTTTTTCAAAAAAGTACTTTTAAATATTTTAATGAAAAATTATAAAGTTACTAAATACATAAAGTTTGGATTAAAAAATTGAAAGTTACGATATGATTTAGTATTGGTATTTTTATTGAATATAAAAATATATACCGTTAATTTGCTTTATGTAGGATACACATTTACATCTTTATCTCAGGGAAAATAACCTAGGCATGGCTGTGTGTAAGGCAAAACCTTAACGAAGATTTCTTATTCAACTTTCATGATTAAAATGACTTTATATCCTATCTTAAGTCAGTAATGTTTTTGCAATGAATTTTCATGCAATTAACATATGAGGAAAGAAAATCCTTATGTGAGAACGCATCAGATGATTAAGACGAAAATTTGGTACTAATTACACAATGTTCTGAATTATATTCAACTTGCCGTTTATATAATCTATACCTGCGAAGACATAATAGTATGCAACTGTAAAATTCCAAATAATGAAAAGTTTACACATTCATTACTACCGTAAAAATTTAGAATTAGAAAAACTTCAGGGTAAGAAAGATTTCTAGATTTATGCAGCTTATATAAGTTTGAATTTGAGATTTATAATTTGTTATAGAGTTTGGATTATGTGATACAAATACCTTTACTTAATGCTTTCTACAATATTAAAACCAATCTGAGGTGTAGAAAGATGTTACACATATTTATATGCTTATTTTTCTACACTTGTTGAACAGAGTTTGTGCTACGTCTAAACTATGATGCTTCAATTTATTAAAAAAAGCATAGTTATGCTTTAATTTGTTAAAGTATGCAAGACTGTTTTGATGGCCATTTACAATATTTTAACCCTTTATAATAATAAAATTTTTAATTTTTAGGTAAATAGTTTTATATACTTTTAACTAAAGGTATTGTTACGAATTTTGTAGGATTGTGAATAATCTTATTGAAATTATATGTGAAATTGTAGTATTTTTTGTGTAATGTAACTTAAAATGCTTGAAAAAAAAAAGATGCTCGACCGGAAGGAACTTACAGGGGGCAAGTCTATTTAACATTGAGTAAATGGCTATCGTGCTAAACTGGAAAGATAACGCAAAGGTGGCGATGGTTTTCGCGACTAATTTTATCACCAGATATCGCGTGAAATCTCCAAACTGCGAAATTTGGCGATATTTTTCTTCAGCAAATGTATAACTATAATTGGTACTGTAATTGATATCTACGTGTAACTTAAACCGTATCCTGCCCTTATGTGTAACATTAACCATATATACCTTCCAGTAATTTCGAGAAATGAGAGTATTAGAAATTTCTCGGCAGCCGGGAGGAAAACTAGTTAAGCCAGAAGAGAGTATCAGCTTCTCATTTACTAGTTAAGAGGTAAATTCGGAGTATTGAGATATCCGTGAGAACGTCGTCTTTTATTTGAGCTTTGCATTGCGCTGTGTTTAACGTTTCTAGTAGTTTGAAGTGCAACTATTGATTGAACTCTATGATACTGAGAAGAGCTGTAGAAGTAGTTTTGTGGAAAGTTTCAGAACTGTAATATATTTATTTCTTTTGGTAAAATAAATTTTATCAAGCTATCATCGGTTCTGTATGCATTTAATCTATTGTGATCCCGTACGCCTACAACAATGTTAATGTCAGCTTAATTATAACTACAGTCTAGGTAATGTCATATTATTTTGGAAAATTTCAAAAATTGCAAATTAAAGAAAACTGGTGAAGACTTCGTTATACAGGAATCATCCTTGAATTTAATGAGATTTTTTGAAAGAATGGTTAAGAGTTTAACGGTTTAAGAGGAAATTTATACTAAACCATTTGTTCCAAAATACATAAAAATTAGCCATTAACTAAAATACCTTGTTAACGATGTGCTTCTTATTAAAAGTAAAACAAGTTTATAATACAAATTTTATGCACGATATTTAAACTTACAATCAGTTAAAACTCGGGTGTCAGAAGAATTATTGCGTGTGATTCCTTTCTTCCAGCATTTTATTTTAATTACTCTGAAAGTGTTTATTATTCACCTCTTGCAATTTAAACTCTCGAGAGTTTTAAAATACTTTCGTCGGTATTATACTATGCAGCCATTTCAGACCGTTTATGAATAGACAGATATTTTGATTTTTAAACAGGGTGTAATGCAGCCAGCCGAAGTTGAAAGACATGTAAGTGTAATGCTTGTAGTTAACATATAGCAGAATAATACTTTTAAGATTTAAAATCAGGATTTGCTGCTAACTGACATGTAAGTTTGAACATTTCAGTTTCTTCTGATTAAGTGCAAACATTTCAGAAAGATTACTTCCTTAAATGTTTTGTGGTTGCAGCCACCATTGTACATTGTAATTAATGCGTTATTTCTTATGTTAAAAATCTTAGAATATGTAAATGAAGAGAGTTTTAAATAAGAACAAGAATCTAGGTTTAGAGGCAATAAGTCTGACAACACCAGCCAGCTGAGGTGAAACTGCTCTTTTATTGCCAACACGTTCATTGATCTCTAGAATAGTCTCTAGAAAATTAGAATAATGGTCGTGAAACAGCAGAACCAGGCTATTAGGCTATAAATTTAAATTCTGATTTGTAAATATTTTGAATCCTTTTATCTGTTCAGCCACAAGTAGCTGATTACAATTTTGTTAGTTGTTTTAGTTCTGCAGCTTCAAGATGAAATTCAAGTAAATCCTTTAGGTGCTTCACTTTGTTTTCTTACTTTATTGTGTTCTGGTACTGAAAGATAAAAATCGGCATGACGATTCATCCATAAAGTTAGATTAGTGTTTAGATTAAGTTAAATTTGGTTTAATTTTATCCGCTGACAATGCTATTCCAGTTTAGACAGTACTGTTCTGTGTTCCGTTGGTCTTTGTCGTTATATTAAAAATTGGAGTTTCGTTCTGTTTTATATTTATTTCATAAAATGTTTAAGTGCTGGTCAAAGAAATTTGTGTTTAATCTATCAGCAAGTCACGCGAGGATGAATTGAATGAAATCAACAAAAATGAAGAAAAATTATACTGGGAACGTATCTACTCTTTGCATATTGCATCAACTCTATAGAGGTTTGTGTTCTATGCACTTATTTCTTACCGTTTTTTATTTCATATTTATATTTATTTAAAGAAAGCCGTGCATACTCACAACTTACATATTGTTCATCAATAGAGGACATTATCTAAATTTTTTGCGAGTAAATTGAGAGAAGATTGCTAACTATTTTAAACAGGATAGATACTTAGAGATATCCCAAAGTAATCGGAATGGAAAGTCTGCAAGTTACCGTTTCGTAGCTAGCTACGGTAGTGCTGCTAGACTTTGCTTGCTAGGATTTCCCGCGCCACGTTTTAAGTGATATTAATCTGAGTCGAGTAGTTCTTTCTCGCTGCTGACTTGTAAATGTTCGTAGTCATACCGTACTACAATGTTTTTATTTGCGACCACAAAGAACAAAGAATGTGTGCCAAAATATGTTTCTTTGTTTTGAGGGAAGAAGAGACTGTTGTTACTCTTCGACAAACTTATAAACAGGTTACAATATGTTAGGTTATTTGAATGTGGCAAAGCCAGTGTTCCTGTGGTATTGTCATGCCACGGGGACGCTTAAGAGGAAGGATGCCTTCCTGGAGAGCTTTCTAAGTAAAACTTGCTCGTACAGTGGTTACCGTTTAATAAAATAATAAAATCACTGTTTCACAAAATTAACCGCTTATAAAAATCAAAATCCAAGGAATGAATTCAAATGAATACGATATCATTACAAAACAACTGCTTAAATAAAATCAATGCTACCGCTTATAAAAATCAAACGGCTTTTAAAATAGCGAAGTCAAAACCCCTAAGTTTCTGTTTCAAGTTTAGTAATTTTGTTCGAAGTCGGTTCACTTTCCCACATGGAGGTGCAAATGTTATGCATTTTCGTAACTAGAATTGTCAAAACCCGCAAGTCTGTATTTCAAGGTTAGTGACTTAATTCAAGGTCAATTCACTTTTACGCGTGGAGCTGCGAATGCTAGAATTTTCTCATCTAGATCAATCATGGGAGGCGGTGGGACAAGAGATTTGTCAGAAATGGCTCAGACCAGTTGGGAGAAAAGAGAAACAACAATAAAAAATGACGTGAGGGAGAATCTGTACAAAAAAATTTTTTTTTGCTCTCACAGTTCATTCAATTCACCTAGCTACGACACGAGAATTCAGAGGTCTGAACCACTAGGAAAATGATTGGGGTTAAACTTTTAAATATGGCATTTGAGCAAACCATTAGTGTGGAAGTAATTTTCCAAATTCAAAAAAATTACATGTAAAATGAACACTGCTATAATTTGGACATCCATTGGCAAGCACGAGTGAGGTAAACTTTGGCCAAAAATTGTACAGATCCTAATAGAATTCTGCCTCCTTGTAGACAGTCAGAGAATTATCGCCGTTTCATCAAATATATATGAACTCAGAAGGTGGTTTAAAATAAATCTTTTTATTAGAACTTCAACTAGACAACTTATATGGGTTCTGTGATTTACAGAACAAGCAAACGCTTCTTGCGGGGTGTAACAAAGCATAGAATTTACGACTTAAGTAAAGTATGTATTTCTTACAGCTAAGTCCTACATTAAGCTTTGAATCAGGACCTCTAATCACCCGAGGAAACACTTCCAGCACAAGGCTAAAACTGATTCAGGTAAATCTAAGTACTGAGCGTAAATAATTTGGCGAAGGTCAGGGGACATTGCCGAAAGCTGTCTATTAACTTCAAGATTTCTGTTCTTATATACATTAATTAATTTGCATCCTGGTGGGAGTCGAGGAAGCTAGACGTGAGAGTAAAGATAACAAGAATAAGATAATAGGTTAATAAACATAAATCCTCCAGAGTGATTTATTAATGATGAAAATCGTCGAAAGACCCTATAAGGTATTTATCCCGCCTTCTTCACATGCCTTCGTGGTGTAGTGGTCTGCATGCTCGACGCGTAACCGAGAGGTCCGTGGTTCGGTTCCCGGCTAAGGCGTTGCTCATTTTTCACTTCTCCTGCTTCCAAATAACTTAATGTCTCCACAACCCTTTCTCCAGATTACAGTAGAAATTACTTTCGTCCCGAAATCCTTGGTGAAGCACAACTTTATGCTTGTATCTCACTCACGTTATTTACCAAATATTCCTGCTCAGTATGACGTCTTAATGCTTTCACAGGTAAAACAGCCCTCGAAAACCAATTCAGTTGATGAAAAAAATCAATACAATGATGTGAATCAAGAGCAAGAAAATTCTTTGATTGTCTTGAATAATATTCCGTGTCAAGAGTTCCAGAATTAATTCCACATTTACAGTAGTAGGCAAAAGATTAAGAAAAGTATAGCGATGCTTCTAGAAAACACATTGAAAGGAATACATGGAAGTAGAAAGTATAACATAATTGCTTAAAAATAATAAGTGATATTTTTGAGTAGTTCTTGATATGTACATGCATGACGCTATATTACACTTGTGTGCAAAACTTAAGCAACAATGTAAATTTTAACCAGATAGCCATGAAATTGCAGAAAAGAGGTTCTTGCGATCAGTACAATGAACACGCAATTCAGTAGAAAGGTCACGCTTATGCAAATGTCAGGAACAAAACGTCACAAGCAGCGTGAGAGTACGAAAAACGCGTGCAGTGGGAGAGCTCAGCTTAGGCTACAATAAAAGGAAGGATGGAGACACAAAGACATTCGCTGTAAGTGCAAGTGAGTTCTTTCGTGAAATATGGCTAGAAGAAATGACCTGGATGATTTCACACGTGGAAGAATAATCGGAAAGCTGGAAGAGAGCAGTAGTGTGACAAGTGTAGTTGAAGAGTTCGGATTCAACAAAAGTGTAGTTTCGCGTGCTTGGAAAGGCCTTACAAATCATAGGTACAGCAGTTAGAAAGGTTGGTGGTGGCCACCCTAAGAAAACAACTTCAGCGGATGACCGATATATCGTCCTACAGGCGAAAAGACCCCGAAACCAGTTAGCAAGCATTATGGCTCAGCAACTGCGTACAGCAACGGAGTGAAAAGTGTCGCAGTTTACTGTGTCAAGACGCCTTCCCAAAGGTGGCCCATTTGCCCGCCGTCCTGAAAGCTACATCCCTTTGAAAGTTGGCCATTGGCGCCACCGTTTAGAGTGGTGCAAGGAGCACGAAAACTGGACATCTCATCAATGAAGTCGTGTCCTCTTTACGGATGAGAGTCGTTTTAATGCCACAAGCGATTTCCAACGCCAGTTGATTTGAAGAGAGGTCGGAACACGGTTTCATGCCAGTAACATCACGGAAAGAGACCGTTACGGTGGTCCTGGAGTTCTCGTCTGTGGAGGCATTATGCTGAACGGGCGGACAGAGCTCCACGTTTTCAACAGAGGTTCTGTAACTGGAGATCGCTATTTTCAGGAGGTGATCCTTCTCAATGTGCGTGTGTTCCAAGGTGCCATTGGAGCAGACTTCATTTTTATGGATGAGAATGCACGGCCACACCAGACTCCTGCCGTTCAGAAGGTATTGGAAAGTGAAGATATCACTCGGATGGATTGGCCAACGTATTCCTTTGATTTAAATTTCATAGAACATGTGTGGGATACTTTGTGGAAACGCTTTTTGGTACGATCACATTCTCCTGGTAACACCCAACAATTTAAACAAATGCCGAATGAGGAATGGGCACGCTTACCTCAAGATCTGTTGGACAATCTGGTGCTGAGTATGGAGAAGCGTTGCGAAGCAACCATTGAAGTAAGGGGAGGGCATATCATATACTAAGGAGTATCTGCTTGCTGTTCTTCCTCTTTTGCAGACAATCATGTATAATGATACTATGAGTTCAGTAAAACCTATCTGGTGCTGAGTATGGAGAGGCGATGCGAAGCAACCATTGAAGTAAGGGAGGGCATATCCCATACTCAGGAACATCTGCTTGTAGTTCTTCCTCTTGTGTAGACAATCATGTATAATGATACTATGAGTTCAGTAAAGCCTTTTTTTTGTTTGATTCCATATTGTATGCATTGTATTCATTTTTGAGAAACCATGCTTTCGTCATCATTTAAGTACAAAATGCTGTCTCTCATTTCTGAACTTCATGTCTCTCAGATGATTTCTCATGGAGTTATAGCAAAAAAAAAACACCTGTTGCTTAAGTTTTGCACACCAGTGTACTTTTCGTAACAATGCTGTAGGAATATATTTGATCTTTAACTGCAAATAAAAATTCTCGCAAGTTTTCTTAAACAGGTCTGACTCCTCTGTTTCGAATAAATGGAATTTTATTACGTTATTTTGAAAATTAAATGAGAAGTGGTAAGTATGGTTTATAAAATATGTGTACATGAGTTCAAAAGCAAACCAAATTAGTGTAATTTTACGACAGTATTGTACTTACAGGTATATCTCTTTTAGTTAAAAATCCTGTTTTCCTCGGGCCAGGTATCTGTCAAATAGCTCTCTAATATTCTTAAAAGTGACTGTGAATGGACATAAATTACTTATGCAAATGAGCGCATTAATGAATCAAACGTAAGTTTGCCTCTAAGGTAAATCATTACACAACTGGTGGCTAACGACTACCACAGAAACTACTGAAGTAATTTACTTACATCTCTTCGCCTCTAAAGTTATATTCACTGCCCTGAATGTTGGTTACTGTTATTGATCACGAGTAGCAGCACCTTTAGTTTTCGTGATAAATTGCACGTCTTTGAGCCTTACCGTATTTTCGCAGACAGAATTTTTAATTATACGCTAAGGAATCTGCATCACAAGTTAGACATCATTTATGGAAAACAAGCAAAGCTCAATTTAAATAATTGCTGAAATTTAAATTTATTATAAGCAACTCTCCTTAGAGTTAGCTCTAAGGTGCTTTATTGAAATGAATAAAATAGGAATATCTATTCGTATCCTAGTAAACACCGAGTATGAAAAGAACCATTTATTTGTTTTTATTCAGTACATTAAAATTTATCCTCAATAATTGAGAACAGGATTATGTGTTCATTTATACCTAAACGTACATTAAAAGTGTATGATTACTAGATAACGAAAAAATATTTTACTGTTTCAATTTCATTTCAATTTATTTGAATTATCATATTTAGTTAAAAGCCGCCCGGATGGTGTAGTGGTTAGGGTCGCCGATTGCAATACCGAAGGGCCCGGCTTCGAATCCCGGAGAAGGCATGGATGTAAATTGTCTGCCCCCTCATAGGAGGTAACGGTGGCCGCCTATTAGGTGCCTCCACAATAAAATGGTCTCCATTTCCGGCGTTAGGAGTGGCCAGTGCTGAAAAGGCAAGTGCCCGCCTTTCGGTATTAATAATAGAAGTATATTTAGTTAAAAGTCTCCTATGTAACTTGATTTAAAATCCAGTTAAAATTTTTAAACACTAGTAAAAAAAGAGTTAATTCTAACATTAAAACTCCGCTTTTATTTATAACTATTTTCTGCAGCATCACGTACATCACGAAAAGCTTATTTCAAACAATATGGTTGATTTTCTTAACGTTAGAAGAAGTGTTTTATTGTGTTGCCGAAAAGAAAAAGAAAGTTTAAAATATCTTGTATTCAAATCCCTTCTGGGGAAACTTTGCTTTTATTAGCTATTTTTTGTAGGTTTGCTTTTACTTAAATATTACTTCAGTAAAATGATTCTTAAAAATGCATTTTAATCTCAGTGTTAAAAATTAACTTTCCTAATGCTCGTGGTTAGGCAAGGATTCAACTCAATCCTTTTTGGTTTCTAATCCTTAATATCCTTTTTGATTTCTAATCTGCTGTCCTGTATGAAGGCAAGTCAGATGCCTTCATACAGGAGAGCAAATTGAAGCAAACGTAAGTAATTCTATGTAGTTACCATTATGTTCCATTATGTAGTTTTCGTCATACATATATACACATAAATTAGCAAAATTATGAATATTTTATTTTATATTTCTTAGGATTGGCTTGGCTAGCAAAAAGAAAAAAAGATAATCCGATTAAATTAATGAGATATGCAAAAAAAAGAGGGGGAGGGAAGAGACAGAGCGATTATATATAATTGCAGTTCTTCTGCAGGGGACAGAATACAATTTCTCAATAATATACGGATTTTCTCAATTCATTTACAGATATATTCAGAAATTCTGGATAAATATTAAAATTCTGAAAAATTTGAATAGTTAGTGTTTTTGAATATCCTCAAGCTAATAACTAAACATTTACAAAAATTCATAAAGCAATTTGAGAAAGAGAAAGGCAACATAAAGAAAGCCGAGAAGAAAACTACAGTTTAAAAGCTCCAAAAATGTTTTAATTTTAATATGAAATAAAATAAAAAATATGAGCAAGAAAAATTAAAGATACCAGGTATAGTCTTAATGCTTGACGATGTTTCAAACCAATCATTATTTAAAATAAACTCCGTTTTGTGAGGATATGTAATCTAATGCATCTTAAAATAGCCTATGCTTTCGTTTGAACCAAAAGTGTAAAAAAAGTTTTGGATTTTATTTCTTTTTTTCTCTCTAACATATATAATTTATATATGTATGTATATTTCTAGGCTCTCTCTCTCTCTCTCTCTCTATATATATAAATATATACGATTACATATCTTATACATATGTATACATACATCTTATATATATGCGGGTTGCGTGTTTACCATACATATAAATAACTTTTAATGTAATCAAATGCATTTATTACTATATCCCATTATATCACTATATTTCCCTCTTTTATAATATATAGATTGAAAGTATACAATTTAATTTAATATGTCTATATATTAATATTTAATATATATATAACAATGTAATAATATGCATTCATTATTATAATGCGCCATTAAAATTTATTATGCATAATCATACATATGCGCACCTGACGCATATATTAGGTTCTCATTATGTAAGATCTTTGTCAGGTACGAATGCATTTTAAGAATGTGCTTTCAAACATTTACGTTTCTATCCTTGTAAATCTTAAATAGCTTAAGAGCCAAATGCTCTGCCTTGCGGAAAAAGGAACACAAGAAGTGAAAGCCTAAGAAGTATGAAAAACATGGTAAATCTCTAAAACATGTCATATTGTCAAACATATTTTTCCGCACGATTCAGATGTCAGGAAATTCGGCAGAAAGTTGAAATATTAACGTTAAGATAAATTTACTGAGTAAACTTACTAAGTTAAATGTGCGGTTCAAAGCGTTTAAAACCTCTTACACATAATTTCCTAACACGAGTGTCAGTGCCACCTGATGAGTTCTTCAGTCGCAGGTTTTTTTCACAAAGACATCATAAAGTAAGAAGCAAAGACTAGAGCTCTTGGATGCAAGATGCACTCAAAGTTGCAAAAAGCATTTCTTTAGAATGAAAGCTCCCTTTTCCGTATAAGCAACCATCAATCCAAGATGTCGTGCTGATTCCCTCGAGGCTTTCAAACTCAAGAACAACATCGCCCAAACTTCCCTAAAACTTCTGTAAGCGATTTTTAGAATATCTCCGAGTACTCCTTTTTTTTTCTGCCAACGCCTTTCTGTTTTTGTTTCAAGTTGGTTAAAAAAATAAGGGACAAAGGGGCCAAAAGAAGACTGATTAACTGACTCAGAGCAGCCAATGAAACTCTTTTGACCTATCATTTTGCTTGAATTCCCATAGAAGCAAAAGGTCGAGTTACAAGCAAAAAAAAAGTAGTTTCGTCAACTGAAGCCATAGATTCGCTTTTACTACATTGTACAGATTTATTCATGGATGCTGGTAAATTTTGGCTGTAATCACTAGGTTTCATTTCGCATTTGTGTAACTAGAATTCTCGCTAGAGAATGAAAGAATTGACAAAAATCGTTTTGAGTATACCATGCAATTGGCAAACGAGATGGGATAAGCGGAAGAGAGAAGAAAACGCCATGTTTTTTATTTAATAAAAATCTACATGTAGATGAAGGATATACAATTAAAAAGGTTTAGAAGTTAAATCTTTTAAAAATCTTTTAACTGGAATAATTAATTTTAAATAATATGTATAGAAATATTAAACCACTAAAACTTATTTCGGTTAGGTGTGGTGTTTCCTTTTATAGCATAAAGAAAATTATAGAGCAAATTTATGTGCTATTCTGATGATGAAAGGCATACTTCATAAGATTATGCCATCACACTTGACTACGTTATCAGAAATATTTTGACATACTCATGCGTAATTCAAGTAGCTCATGATTATTTCCTTTGTATGCGAGAGAAGTCTTAAGAAATAATTCTGATTTTGCAATCAAGGCTTTTGTGAAGCATTAATAAATTTATGTTGCTTGAAACAAGACACTCTTTTCCACTTTAAAGAAACACGGTTATCGCTGAATCTGAGCTTTGATTTCCGTCGAAAGTTAGGAAATAGTCTTACTTTTAAAACAACAGGCTCTTAAAGTTAATTTAGATGTGTTTGTGTTCATTAAATTCTCCCAAATGAGAAATTAAATTACCATTAATCTGTCAAATAAGTAATCAGAATTAATCAAAAGCGTGAGCATTTCCCTTAAGTTAAATTTCAGATATAATCAAACTAATTTTGCCTTTGAGGCAGATGGTTCAGAATGTTAATGATTTTTATAATTAAGAAACTTGTAAATGTTTCTGTTATGAATAACACTTCTCTCGCGTCTTCTACATTCATTAACGGATAATTGCCTGTTGCAACTGTTTTATTTAAGAAGTAGTCTAATACTAAAATCTTATCCCTAGTTATCGTCTGCATTGTAATAAATATCAACCATAGAACTCAATATAGTAATGAAAATCAGACATCTATGTATGCAATGAGGAAAGCGAAATGGCGCAATTAAAGGAAAATGCTTCTTTCTTTCATATCAATTAAGCAGGGTGCTTCAGGGGGGGAACTCTCTATTCTTGTAAGAAGTTTAACAACACAGTGTGTTTTTATTTCTGGTTCGTAAGTAAAAAAATGTGCACTTAGTACTGAAATATGCATATCACCTTAGAAGAAAGAGACAGAGTGCGTAAAAGGGATATCTAATTCCGACCCCAAAATACATTCAGAAAACCATAAGCTGAAGCACCAGAAAACAGCTTTTGATAAATTACCTCTAAAATTAATAAATTAAGACATGAAAGACATAATTTGGGCATTTTTTTGTTATATATGCAACTAAGTCGACTGCAGGCCATACAAAACGCAGCGACATGAAGGAAGCATCTAAAGAGCATGAAATTTGCATTAGGTGTATACGATACGGAATATACAAATTATTAAGATTTCAATGCAAACGCAGATTGTGGGAGACTGCAGATCTCCTTACAATCCGTGCACAAAGGGAGGAAAGATTGCCGTTTTGAATAACGTCAATTGTTCTTTCGTGAGATTTTTTGTGCGTTAAGTTTCAGTATGCCCCGTCGAAAAACAAGAGCATCATTCGAACAAGTTTCTGAGCTCGACAGAGACAGAATCGTTGCACACAGAAATTGCAGTTTAACCTTGTGTAAAATCCATCTGTGTGTCGGAAGAAGCTAAGCAAAAGTTATGCGAATATGGAATAGGTGGATGGAGGAGGGAAAGGCTGACTAACAGGAGCAATTGCAACGCTTCGTTTCACCAATCCACGGGAAGACAGGCATATTGTGCGCATGGTACTGATGAAGTGCACTGCCACATATCTCAAGGAATATGGTCTGTAACATAACAAATCAATTGTCTGCACGAACAATTTGACATAATTTAGAGTACAATAGACTGTCCGCTTACTTTTAAACAACAGGCGTTTGCGTTTGCAATGGTGCACGGAACTGTGGAGATGGACAACCGAAAGGCAAGTAGCAGCGGTTATTGACAATCGGGAAGGTAACGCTTATTACTAGTTTTCTCGTCCTCCTCACCTCAGAAAAGGCTGTATTTCAAATCAATTCTCAATGATAGTGTTGCGTGCGTGCAGGTTCGTAATAGATTGAATGTACACAGATCCGATGATAAGCGGATAAAATTTACTTTATCAGAAGAAACACTTAAGAGTTCTTGAGCTTTCCACAGAAATACTCGTACAGCTCTTCACAATATTACAGAGTATACTCAGTAGTTACACTTCAAACTACTAAGAACGTTAAACATAACAAGTGAAAAGCACATCTGAAGAGGAAGCTAGTCAGTTACCACTGCATATGAGTTTAAATATGTTTAGAATGTAGTGTTTTATATATATTTATATATATTTGTAACTTATTATTTTTGTCCTTTAGTTCATTTTGTACATTTTACAATAGCTTTGTATCCTTTTTACCTGTAAAACTTCATTTCCTGTAAAAAATCCACCAGCTTTGTAAAAATAATAGGCCTTGTTTGCCACTGTGTAACTGCCACTGCCTTTAGAATAAATGCAGCCTGGTCGGTAGGAAATCTAAACTGGGATGGCGCAATTTAGTCTGGTTTACCTCTGTGGACAGAAGCCATCTCAGCAGCGCAATGGCGCACTAGTGACGTTATGAGATTTGCGGCCACCCCTGGCCAAAATAGAGGTAGTATGAAAGACAAGATCAACCATATTTCAAGAAAGGTTGTTGAAGTGGCCTTTTTTAAAATGCCTAGAAATTTAGCATGAATTTTTCAGTTAGATTGGGAGCAAAGTGAGACTGTATCGGTCATGTTAAGATATATTACGTAAAGCAACTCAGCACAAAATAAATTTGTTAATTTTTTTTGTCTCCATAGTATTTCTTGCAATTTTTATTTGAGAGAAAAAGAGAGAAACATAAGGCTAGCTAGGATGGAAATAATGTGATTAAAACGAATGTACGCTATGTTTCTGCTAACGCACGAAATATTATGCTTTTAACTGAATATTAAAGTAATATATGAAGTATTTTGTTAGAATATTTGGAAGGTGGCTTTCAAAAGCTATAAAGAGTAATTTCGACCTGTTAATTCTCCTTTCTTTGGCTAAAACTATTAAATAAACCTTCTATTGGTTTTCATTTTAGAAAGTTTTACCATGTACAAATCACCAGAGAAGCACCTTTGTGGCTTGTTAGACAAATACTGTTTTTAATCAATTGTGAATTCCTTCCTTTAATTCTATTTTCTCTTTCGATAAAAATGCAAATGGTGTTTTTTCTTTCCAATCAGTTTATCGGGTGTTTGTTTCTCGGAATTCTTTGTGTTTCTGATTTAAACAGTCCCACTTTTTGATTACAGTGCTTTCACCCCCATATATATATACATATATTTCAAACTATTGATGTCAGAGTAGAATATTTCAGGCTTTAAGAGTTTAAGCTTCGGATGAGATTAAAATAAGAAAAATTTATAAGCAAGATGAGGTAAGAGCAAACTTAGTTGTTTTCAAGCATTCTTGTGTAGTCACCTTGAAAAACCTACAGCATGTTTAAAATCACTAAAAAATTTCAGGCTAATTTATATTTTCATTAATATTATTATAACTGAATTCTAGGTTTATGATTGTGTGGGCATGATGCTAAATTTTTTTGTTTTTGAAGCTGTAAGGACATTAGGTTATTTTCAAGCAAGAGTACATGAAAATTGAGCAGTGCCTTCGCCGGGATTCGAACCTGGATCTCTCGAATATGCGTCAAGGGCACTGCTCCCTTTTTTATGTACTCTTGCTTCAAAATAACCTAATGTCGCTACAACTTGAAACATAAAAAAACTTAGCATCATGCCGACATAATCATGAAACTGGAATTCAATTATAATAATATAAATGAAAATATAAGTTATGTTAAAAATTTTTTAGTGCTTTTAAACATGTTGTAGGTTTTTCAAGGTGCTACCGTTACACCCCGAAGAGATGCCGAGAGGAGGGAAAAATATCTTATAAAGTGACAAATTATGTCAGAATTTTATTTGTGAACTAGAAGTGGACTTAACATAAAATGCTTAACATACCGCTCAGAGGTAGCTCTTGTATTAGATTCAATGAGCAGCTCAGCCTGTCGAATGATTTTAACTTGCTGAATCCTTGCTGAACGCAAAACCTTTTAGAACACTTTCTTTTCGCTTATTCTTTCGAGGTGACTTTAATACCAATGGATTTAAATGCTCATATTCTGCATCGACATTACAAGTATAAATTTTCATGCTTTATGCCGTATACAAATCTCGAACTTCCCGCATGGCAACGGCCTTTCAGACTGTCTTACTGACAGGATGGAAGTTGAGATTCATTTATTAAGTTTTTACGTTCTCCTCACCTTTCATTAACTGCCTATGATGTTTTATTGCTAGAGATTTATAATGTAAAGCTTTTCGTTTCAGGTAACAGTTTATGAAATGCATTTTGAAAAAATATAAAGACTCTAATTTCTAAACTCATTTCTTAATAAAACATATATTAGAAATACCAAATACTCCTCTGAATTATTTAATGCATTTTGGGATTAGCATATTCTATTTCAGATATATTCAAATCAAAAACAGAAAACGATAACGATCTTGTTACGCTGATAGCAAGTTTCATATTTCACAGATCCATTTCCTGAGTTCAGTTTCTCTGAAGGGTGCTTTCCGTGTTCATCAAAGGGAGCGGAAAGTTTTAAGTCCCTCACTTAACTGCTTAGGGCAGATATAATTGCCCTAATTGCTTTGGACCTTTCCATGTAGCAAGTAATCAATCAAATGAGCTGACATATTTTAGTGGAAAGATTATTTGCTGTTTAGCACCTTGCTGCTTTGCAGCATTGATTAATTCTGAGGGTAGCCAACTGTAATGATATCATTCGCTTCCTGCTATTGATGGTAGCAGTTGTTTTGAGAAAGAGGGTTAATTCTAGAATTTCACGGAGGGTCAGTTTGAAGTAATGAATATAATTTTCATAGCGACATATAGTTCATGAGTTACGAGTACGTGTAACTCAGTATTACAAGTTATCAGAAACTTGGTTTTACATTAAAATAAATCATTTTGGGTTTCTTAGACATATCACTTGCATTTAACAAAATAAGTACTAACATGTGCCTTTCTTGACGCACTGAATTAGCTTCTCACCTGGTATAATTTTAAATCAAAAGAAAATTAAATGCGAATGAATTAAATGAAAGAATTAAAATACTTGCCTAATTTTCATTTGAAACCGAGGTTATTAATATTTACAATGTGCTAGCCATTAACTAAAATACTCTGAAGTGAGACAAAAATTAAAATGCATTTCTCATTTAAAATAATAGTTGCGACAGGAAGGACGAACAAATAGTTTGTTAAATTCGTTACTTCGTTTTTAGACCCTTCATATTTACAGATTCATTTTTTTTGGAGTAAAAGATCATGTTAAAGTTCCTTCTGCATAACAAAATTGTAAACATGAAAGAAATCTGAATATGGTATCGAAATTACGTAAATATTGTTAATAAATTGCAGTATACAGAAGATGCAGTGTGAAAAAATCGTGAGTATAACAAAGATTTTTATTGGAGAGAACATATATGATGTAAATTATGCATGATTAAAATTTCAAAGCTTTAAGACAAAATGAGCATGCTAAAATTAGCTCTTTACTTTGTAGGGGTTTATTTTAGTTCTCTAATAGTTATTCGTAATTCTAACACTTTCCTATATTTTCTTGTTTCCCACCTACAATTCCCTGCCAGAATGAGTTTTGAGAATTGCGTTTTATGTAAATGAGTTAGAACCAGTATTTAGTGGCACGTTTCAGTAATTTTCGTAGAAGAGCTCAGAAGTTCTCAGTAGAGCTTGTTCTGCCTTCTGGCCAAGTCGTTGCTTTAAGCCAAATCTTACGTTCGGCCGAATCCTTACGTGGCTATTGATAGACTAATCAGAATGTAACAGTTAACGATCAGACGATTTACTTCTAACAATAAGTGCGAAATGGGGTATAATATTGCCTTGCATAGTTTTGTAACTATATTAATGCTAATCGTTCTATTCGTAAGGTTTGGAACCGTTACGAATATAATGCTTACCACTCATACTGCCTTTGATTCGTAGAAGACGGTAGCATGAATGAAACATAATAGTAACCCACAACCTGTTAGTTAGTCTACCACAATGATCCTCAGCACAGCCCTCTAGATAATATTCATCACAAAACTGTCAAACAAAGTTACGGCTATTCTGGATGCCTAGGTTGGTCTGAGAAGATGATTTTCTTTCATTCAGACCCCCTTGTCTTCGTTTTCTTTCTTTGGCACCAACGATGGAAGTCAGAAGTGGGAGCATTGGACCCCGAGTTACAAGATCTCTGCGCAGAGTTATCGATGAGCAATGTTCGTAGATATCCCTCGATATGTTACTGTTCTTCATCAATGTGCTAATACTGTAAAAGGGGCCGCATAATCCATCCTCGCGATGCAGATGAGATATATATATATATATCCCAGATCCGTAATGCCTATTAATGTTCTAGTTTTTCCATATTAGTCCGTCTAACCTGCTTTCTTCGTTGGTTAGAAGTTTCCATATGTGCCCAGAATACCGCTGAACCAACGGTGCAATTTTAAAGTATGCGGAAGAACATAACATACATAAGGTGACGTACGTGTTGCTCTGTTTCAAGGTAAACTTACGCATTGTCAGTGCAATAGGAATCGATTTTAAATGCATAACGGCTGGAGACTGAAATTTGCCTTCGGAGCCCTCATTTATATTCTGGGAGTCAGATTTCAACCTTGATTGCGTACGCGCCTTAATTAAATAGCTGAAAATTCGATCACTTCATTGCCCACGATAAGTGACCTTTGACCAAATTTTAGATCTATCTAATAATACTTTCATGGTGTTGCAGTTTCTCTAAACACTAAATTATTTATTCTGAATGCATGTATGCTGTACTATGTTGTTCTACAGAAAAGTTTAACTGGAGCCAACACATTAAATCTTACTCCTAACTACCTGGTGTAGCAAGAGCAAAGTACGAGGGGCTGTCTGAAAAGTTTCCGACGTCAATAGCTAGATGGCTACTCGAATCTACTGAAATGGAGGGAACTTGGTTGGACATCACTTGATAATTATCAATCAAAATTTCAGCAGTTTTGAACGCGAATGTTTTGTTTGACAATTACGTTTGTGAATTGATGTGACCGTTTTTGCAAAAATGGAAAAACTCGAGTATTGTGCTATCATTAGATACATGTTTTGAAAGGTAATACGCCTATCCAGATTAAAGAGGAGTTGGGCGGCACAGCGTGCGGAGACTCTGCACCATCATTTACTACTGTGAAATTTTGAGCAGATGAAATTAAACGTGGCCGTACCAGCTTGGACGGCGATGAACGCTCAAGACGGCCCAAAACATTAACCACTGAAGAAAACATCGCTAAAATCCACCATATTGTGCTGACGACCATCGAAGCAAGGTTAGAGAGATAGCAGAGGCTATTAGCGTGTCCAAAGAACGTGTTTGCCACATACTGAACCAAGATTTATATAAGTGCAAGTTAGCTGCAAGTTGGGTGCCGCGTTTACCCACTTTCAATTGAAAACGTGTCCGAATGAACATTTGCACCGCTCTCTTGACGCAATAAATTCGACTATTAACCGCAGTAGATGAAACCTGGATTCATCATTACAGCCCAGAAACAAAAACAGCGGACTGAAAGAGAATCGGTCCCAAAAATGGCAAAAAGTGTTCCTTCTGGGAAAGTCATATCAATAGTTTTCTGGGATAGCCATGGGATTGTCTCAATAGCTTATCTTGAAAGGGGAAAACCATTACCGGAACATACTATGCAACGTTACTTGAGAAGCTGAAGGCATACATTGTGGAAAAACAGCCACATTTGCAAAAGAAAAAAAAAATGTTTCGCTATGACAATGCTCCATGTCACACCTCAGCTGTTATAACGGCGAAAATCCATTAATTACGATTTGAACTACTTGACCACCCACCCTATTCGCCAGGCCCGGCACCAAGTGACATTTCTTTTGTTCCTTAAGTTAAAAGAAGCACTTGGAGGAGAAAGATTTTCCTCAAATGAGAAGACTTTACACAGAAAGATTCCACATATTATCTGGGCGGGTTAAGAGGATAGGAGAAAGACCGGTGGAAGAAATGTATAGACTTACAAGGAGACTACGTCGAAAAATGAAGGTAATTTTGGAGGAAAAAATATTTATTTTTCTTTGTTAGGTTGCAGACTTTTCAGACAGCCTACATAAAGTGTTAGAAGTTATCCTCTGTCTAATTCCTTATCTACTTAAGAAGAGAAAATACACAATACAAACTTAAATAACAGATAAAATAATACTTGCACTGACTTCCATTGCACACAGGTAGGCAGATTGGTACATTAATAATAAGTAACACAAGATGTTCTAAACAGCTGTTGTGCGTTAGTTCAGCTTCATAATTACACTCAAACTTTTTGTGCATTACTTAACATTTAATTGCATTCAAAATTTAGCAATATTTTTACTTTATGCAGATGTTGCAAAGCTAAAACATTAATTGAAGTTCACTTTATGTTATATTCAGTTTCTCTTGATAAAATTTACCAGAGCTGAAGTATAATCAAGAGAGTTTGATAAGATACAGCAAAGATAACCGTCTTATAAGTTACTATCTATTCTACCATTTCAACTCCACCCATATTTTTCAAGTTATCCATTATTATGCAAATATACATGTAAAATGGCTGGGAAGTTTATTTTTAGATAATTTATTAGCTGTAAAACAACAATGGATTTATATGGTAATGAATGATCTATTAGCCGCCCAACCGGTGCAGTGGTTAGAGTCGCTGACTGCCCTGCCGAAGGGCCCGGATTCGAATCCTGGAGAAGGCATGGCTGTTTGTAAATGTATAGCATCCGTGCGGCATGGGGGCACTCTAAATATGAGGCGGGCTGAAAGTTTTCTAGAGAGGTTGGTGGTATGAGAAGAGGGGTGAGACGCCCTCGAACCCGTTCCCCCAGGGGTGCACTCCATCAAAATTGGGGGCGAAACTCAGCAAAATCGCACTATCACCTGTAAGGTGCTCAAGGCTGTTAGGCGTAAACTTGCGCTCGTTGCCACGAGGAATTTCGTGGGCTTGGGTTGACTATAGGTCAGACAAGTGAGGATTAGAAACAACAACAATGATCTATTAAAATAAACTTGTAAAATTGTTCAATTAAATGCCCCATTGCGGTGCGATAGGCAGAAATATGCTTCAGCAAGAAGTCTTTTCAAGTTCTTAGCTATGTTAAACTCACTCTCCGCTTCGTTAGAATTTTAGAGAACTAAGAGCTACTGAATGTCTCAAAAGAAAATTGTTAATATTATTTTTTTGTTGGAAAAGACGTTGTTCAATTTCTGAGCGAAATAAAACCATACGGTTCTGTTAATGGGTTTCTTTAGTCAATACTATCTAATATATGCAGCTTGATGTTTGCTGTGACACTTGTCATGGAAAGACAAAAACGTAAAACTGTAGTAAATTGCGTATCATATTTCATTTGATTCCAACTATGGTTGTTCATTTCACTCTGTAAAAGCATCATGAATGATGACGTGAAATATATGTTTTTATAAGATAAAAAAATTAGTTTTTATAACAGCTTCATATTTTGTTGTACATATCTGTTAATTTAACTGGAAATTAGAGGTTTATCTGTTAGAACATCTGAACAGAAAATAAAAAGCTACATTTAAAACAGGAACAGAAATCTGAAATATGAAAACACGATCTTTAACTTCAACGTAATGCAAATTGAAGGATCGGTGTATAAATATGCATTTAAAAAATCAAGGTTGTGGATTATTAGAATTGTGACAGACGTTGTTGATTCAACAGTCATTAGTTAGATTGTGGAGTCATTAGATCATTTTGTGAAGCAGGAAACGTGAAAAATGAAAAAATGAGCACTTGGACTTAAACCTGGACCTCTCGAATACGCGCCGAGTGTGTTACCGTTACACTACGAGAGTATGCAGAAAGGAGGGAGAAAATACCTTATATATTCCTCCTTTTACAGGGAGACTGGTGATTAGGGAATTCAGTCGCCAATTCCTGGTGGTGAAGAATCCTCATCCGTCACTTTTTAGTTCGGGCGCCACTGTAGAATCATTACCATTTTTTAAATTAGGAAACACGAAAAATGAGCAGTGCCTTCTTCGGGACTCGAACCTGGACTTCTCGAATACGCACCGTGGGTGCTACCGTTGCACCCCGAAGGAGTAGAAAGGAGAGAGAAAATACTTTATATGACAAACTCAAATTTTCTGTGTAATTGGGAAGATATGTATGAGAAAAATTTGAACTGTGTTTCATAATTTAGATAGTATTTACTGCATTAATCTTCAGTTACTTACTTCTAATAAATTCTGAAGCGCGGCTTAATAAAGTAAACTAATTGAAATAAAGAAACTGGAAAGCATGAAAACTAAAAAAATGGCCTTTCAAAATGCAATGATTTACTAAAACTCATTATAACTCCCTTTGATTTTCATATTCATTATAAGTAAGAAACAGAAGTTTCCTCGATACGGTTACTGAGAACTGAGAACCTGTTGACCATATATGACTGCTACTATGGAAGAACAATTTTTCATGAAAGAAAGATGGTTGTAAATCGTATCTCAGTGGTACAGTGTTTGCAGATTACTTTTTCTCAATGTCCCAAAGAAATCAGATGCTAGCATCACAAGTAAATGACTCAACGGCAGGGCTTTGCTTGAAAGAAATTGCCTAAGATCCACGTGATTGTATATCAAATTAAGAAGATTTATTTGCATTATATTCTTATCCTTTTACCTATAATTGTGCGCTTATTTTCTGTCACTTATTTTTTATGCATGCTAATGTTGTAAAATAGAAACAGATTTTAACTATGACACTGCACTTATCGTTGTATATTTTGGTTAGAATATTTCAAGACTAACAAGTAATTTCTTTGCTAAGTTCCTTTGAACCCGCTTTTTGATGAAGCATTAGCCCCACACAACGTAAGATTTTACGATCGGAAATTATTCTTCTCGCAGGCCTAATTTTATCCTTTGTTCCAGAAGGAACAATTTGCTAATATCGGGTCCTTTGTCATCGACACTCCATGCTGATTTCTTATGAAACTTTAAATGTTGACAAAAAGCGAAACACTTAAACTTTCTGTTCCATCCATCTATTATTTAAACAGTTAAACAACAGTTCCGACATATTTGATCATCCCACGCATGCGCTATAAATCTCAAATTCTAATTGCTTTCATATCTGACCCTCCTTTCCATTGCAAGTTTCAGTTTATTTGCAAGATTTCTTCAAGATGATACAAATTTGACAATTAGAAGCATACGTTTTAATCAGATTAAATGCAATATAGGATTTTTTATGCAGATAAAATTAAATTTTGCATTAAAATTGCATTACAAATCTTGCATTAAAAATTATTGCATTAAAAATTTCGGCGGTTCTTGCATTAAAACCGTCGAAACGTTTCTTGCAAAAAAAGTGTATATTAAAAATATATAGACCTGTGGCAACAGTCATTCATGTAAAGGCATTTATTTCATTATTTAAAAATTATATGTGATATTCATTTATTCGATGATTTACAAGAGAAAAATTGAAATATTCAAGAACGAAATTGCTTTTAAATTTATTTTCACTGCTTTTAAAAATAATTAAAAGTTATTCATTTGGTGCTCATATATAGATTAGACTGATGCAGGACTAAATGTTATACAGTTTAGACATAGTCTGTTGCACATATAGATGCTCGTTCGTTTAAAGACAAATATAAACTTGTTGAGTGATAAATATTTTTTCGCTAATAAAACGTTTAGAAAGCATAGTTAGCTTTTTAAAAATTTTATTAGCGTTTTCAAATTAAGGTGTAAAACATCAGAAAAACTCACAACATTACTTAAAAAAGTGACACAATATCTTTTAAGTTGAAAAGAAAAATTATTGCTTTTAACAAATATCTCTTTCAAAAAGTATACATTTATTCATAAACATAAAAATTTTCTGTATTATTTTTATTACGCAATTGATTTACTAGGTTTTCCAGTTGAGGCAAAATCCCTTTTACATCTGCTTAAAAATGGCTAATGACTGTATTTCTCAGATAAAAAAAAGATGCATTGGTTTAGGTAAAAAGCTGTAAACAACTGTATATTTATATTTTGGATATTGCTTTTTATTATCTAGAAAACTTCAGAACTTCAGACAGAGAATACAGTTATTGCGTAATATTGAATTTGTAGCGCAAAATATTGGTATTACTCTTCTTCATTCAGCACTCTTATAGTACCGAACAAGGAGATTTACATATTTCTACACACAAGTACAGTATGTCTAGCATTTTATTTTGCATTTCTGCATATAACACTAGCAAAGGTGTCAGCTGTGTCATCAGTGCTTTCGCCATATTTCTATTTTAGAAACAACTGCTACAATAATAAACTAGATTTAAAGCTCTTTCTAAATTTTCCTGCAAATATTTTAGTTACCGCTATTCCACATTGAAAAATATCTTGTAAGTTAATGTCTCTTTATTGCAGCTGACAAAAACTGCTCAAATGTCTGGAAAATTACTAAAAATATCTGCCAGTACCTGGCAGCGATTTTCGTTTTGGGGAATATATTTTAATATCGTATTTAAAACATCCACACCGCATTTGGAGAATATATCTTAATATCGTATTTAAAATATCCACGTCGCATTTTGCGCTCTAAAATGTTAGTACTTTCAGAAGTCATTAGACACTTTATCTAAAAATTGTCTAACTTCTTTGATTGCCAGACGAATTCTCCTCCCATCTTTAATTATTCTAAAATATCAAGAATCTAATAACACGAAAACATTTAGCAGAAACTTAAGACCCGTTCCTTGTGGCTTGAGTATATCGTAGCAAATCAGTTATTTACAAAACAAACATTGAACTGAAAACTAGGAACCCAGCTGTTGTATTAACGCGCTATTTAGGAAAACGACAAGTGAGAGCTAAAGTCACCAACAATCAGCTGAGCCCAAAGGGAGGTCAATTTAGAGCTGTAGCACTCCTGATCAAAGTTGCCAATACTCACTCGCTTAATTTCGATTCTTTCTCATAAATTAAACTAATTTAATTTACCTTTCTGGTAGTGATGATGACTAACAGAAGTGAAGGAAAGATTTAGCATAAAAAATTATGGGTTAATTAAATTAAACTTACAGCTTCATCATATGCATGTGAGAAGATCAGACTTAATATGTTTTTGTCCATCGAAAAATGTCTGGAGAATGTCACAGCAATTCCCGATAAGCTCAGTTATGTGTTAGAGTAATTTTTAAACAACTCAGTGTGAGAAGAACACTGAGAAATCTAGAACATTTCTCTGGAGATGGTACTTGACTTCTGGAATAATTTTTGTTTCAACTTAGCTTGCTTCTCAGGATTTTCTGCAAATTTTAGAAAAATCGAAGGACTTATAAATATTGATAATCCTTTCTGACAAAATGACTTTGTGAAATTCATAACATAAAAGGCATTCTTTGTCGGACGAACTTCGTCTTGTCTAATTATGCAAATGATTTTTTAAATACATTTTCAACTATGATTTATTAACATCAGATGCCTTTATGTTGAGAAACATAAAGGCAATTGTCGGCAAATATCGCGAAGCTTGACGAACATTTAGCGACGTTAAGTCACGTATATTTTCCTTTATAACAGTAATTCGTCTAATTCATTTATCTAACTGTGATCTTATCTGGCCCTATATGTAACTGTAACGGTATATGTATTTAAGCAGTTTGGAGAAATGAAAGGTACTGGAAATTCTTCTGCGGCCATGGGAAAACTATGTAAGACCGGAGAGAGTATCGGCTCTCAGTTTATAGTTCAGAGTTGATTTCGGCGTATTGAGAGATCTCCGTGCGAGCTTCGCTGTTTAGATGTGCTTTTTAATGCTTTCTGTTTAACATTCTTAGTAGTTTGAAGTGGTAACTACTGATTATAATCTGTCATACTGAGAAGAGCTGTACGACTACTTTTGTTGAAAATTCCAGAACTGAAAAGTGATTCTTTGTGGAAAAATAAATTTTAACAAGCTATCAACGGTTCCGTGTGCATTCAGACCACTGGGAACCCGTACGCAAGGAACAATATATAAATGAGAAAGCTATATAACTCACAATTTAATTTACGGTGAGTTGCATAAATTACTTTTAACGCTTTTGTCACTGTGCCATTACTTTACACAATTTTACAATCCGACTTTTAGTTTTTTAAAATATTATTCATATTTGTGCAAAATATTTATTTTTAGAAACCCCCAAAAAGTAACATAAAATTTTAAAATTTCTAAATTTTAAACTAAAGCAAATACTAAGTCTTTTGCAAATTATTATTTTTTCGTCTTAATGCCTCGTTTCGTGCTTTCAGGCCTTCTGCAAATACATTAAAAAAATTAAACAACTTTTTTTTTGTTCTATACATACCACAAACATTTTCGAAAAAATTTTGTATATCTGACTTTCATATAACTAAAGGTATCGCCTTCCGTTTCATCAGTATTTGGTCAGGGTAAAATCGGGAATGACTTTTACCATGATAACTGACCGTCTTTAGAAGTTAGACATTTTGTAGGCATGGGATGAAAGGAAAGATTGGTTTCATGAGTAGAGAAAATGTCTTTAGATGTTATCCATATTCGTCCTTAGAATATTTGAAATTATTTGTAAAGAGGGTCGCTAAATCACTCTAATAATATTTCTAACTGTTATAATTTATAGTACAACGAGTTCATGCGATTTATAATATACCTTATTTATAATTTTTATGTAATTCTTGAGTAGTACTGGAATTAATAACAGATACTTCTAATGCAATAGATTTAGATTAAAATGATTTAGATTGCCATTTTTCCTTCATTGACGCTTTTATGTTATATTCCTAATACTTCAAATTGTCATACAGATAAGTGTAACTCATTTACGAAACATGTAAATCTATAAATTCAGCACATTTTATTGTTTACAAGTACTGTGTCTTCTATTTTCTTTACTATATTGTTCAACACATAACATCTTATTAACCTAATAGGCATGGGATAAAAGGAAAGATCTGTTTCATTAATAGAGAAAATGTCTTTAGATGTTATCCATATTCGTCCTTGCATAAATTCTTGAAACTTCAACTAATGTGACAGAGCCGACTTGGTGTTCTCCATTACGATATAGTATGATGTTCTGTGACGTAATTTAAATTTGCACAAACATTCACTCGAAAAACAGCCGTCCTTCACTTTCATCTGCGATGATATTTCCTGCAATTTTCCCTCTAATGTCCATTTGCTCGTTTCACGCAGTTGCACTACGTGAAAAACATTAGCAAATTAGATGGAAACCTCTGTGTTATTCTCCTTGAATACGTAATTACTTTAAAGTGGATTTCAAATTGTTGTTCTTTCTTCTAATTTCCTTTTTTCATTCTAAATTTGTTTCTACATTTGTTTTCAGTGTTGATACAAGAGTATTAAGATTTTTAGAGCTTAATATTTCTAAAAATTTTATATAATTCTCAAATTCTTTTAAAATTTCACTTGCAGATTCAGAGAGACGGCTGTTAATTTTCTAGATATTTTAGCTGTAAATAAAGTTTAAAGCAAAGCCGAAAGGACAAACATTTGAGTTAAAATGTTTTTACCAAATGACAAAAGAAATAAAGAATTCCCAAATTTTTCTGGATAGAGGAAGCAGCGTTTGTTTTATCTACCGAGCGACCAGATACTGATATCGGGTGCAAATAATAAAAATTGTATTATTCTGACAATTTTTAGACTAATAATTTCTGTATTAAAAAGCATATTTTTGTACATAATCTGTAACAATATGACCAAAGTCTCAATCTATACATAGTCAAGTTTAAATGAGCCAAAAATAAGGAATTACCCTTCTCGAAAAAGACAAATATTGGAAATTCGACCTTGAAGTAGTTCGCATATTTCGACTTTCGCTTTGACTTACATTCGAATTCCTAGTTCCGGCAACTATTTCGTCCAAACTGTCGACTTTCCGAAGCTCAAGTAATCGCTGTTTTGGTGTATATTCACTGTATGGGAATTAAGTAATCAGAGTATATTAAAAAGTAGTTTACAGGTCTTACACTGATGCAACTTTCTGTCTTAATGCAAGTACGACAGGTAATGAAAAAGAAAGCTTGCAAAGGACTGTTTTTGAGATACCTCTAAGAGTAGATGTCGTATATCTTTTGCCTCTCCCATGTCAAAAAACTTAATTTATGCGCTATTTTAAACACACTGGTAGTTATCCAATCGGAAGGCATATGATAGATCCAACGCGAATGGTCGGGTGGTACTCTCTTGCTGAACGTAGATCGTCATTCCTTAGTTAACCTCATTTTACTTGTACTTTTTTGGCAGAGTTGGCGAAAAGAGTAGAAGTGCAGGTGCGAAAATTTTGATTGAAATAAAGTTAGCAATATGTACCCAGAGAAAGATAATTTTTAAAATTTTAAAATTATTTTATAAGAGAATTTTTAATAAAATCTAATATAACAGAAAATATACGAGAAACAAAAATAATGTTAAAATAAATGTAACAATAGTCAGCATTTATTATAATATTGCTTACGATTAGAATTCAGATTTTGACAAATCAGAATTTGACTTTCAAAAATATGTTTATTCTAAATCCTGTGTTTACATAAAAATATATTTTGCTTTGAAAGAAAGGGTCCTTGATGATAATATTAGGGGTCCTTTTAAATGTAAGCAACAGTTTGTGTAAAAAATGTATTATTCATTTAATATCATGAAATATTTCTGGACATAAAAGACCTTCAGAAAAGTTTTAATTTGTTGCTTTTGCTACACACAGAAAAGCAGATAAAAGAGATAGTAAATTTTGCCGCTACTAAACATGTCTGTAGCAGAAGGCAGCATGTTTTTAGCACAAAAGGGTGTTAGTTCGAGTTGTCTCTTAATCACGAAACGGGATTTTACGTCGTCTACTATAAACGGCTGCATCACTTTTCAAACTGTTGCCACCAAATATTATCACGCTGTATCATTTTTAAAGAAATTAAATAATGAAGAATCTTCATGTATGTGTGTAATTTCTCTTATTGTGAAAACACGATGGACTGAAGAGCCATCAAATATTGAATAATTTGGCCTCCATCCGAATATGATCACCTGAGCTCGAATTTTGAATTTCGAATTTCATATTTCATATTTTGTAAAAATTTAATAAGAAATGATTAACAAATTGAACGATTTGAAAGCAAGCAGTGGAAACACTGTGCAGAATAAAATATATTTATCTCCAACGCACGAGACTGTATATCGGAAATTCTAAAGATATGCGGTTTTTAAATAGTTTGTGATTTTGCTGTTGAAATGTATTTTATGGGGTATAACTGAAAAGTGAAAATTAATATGTAGAAGTTTGGAGTTAAGTAGAAATGCGAAAGTTAATAAATAAAATTAACTCGGAGAACGTTAATATTAAAAAGCCATAAAACATTTTGCAAGCCATCTTACTAAAAATATTGAACATTGATATGATGAGCTGAGAAAAACTGAAAAAATAGAAAAATGGATGCCAGCACTTAACATTTAACACCGGGAGTTCTAATCATATGTTCTATGTGGCTTCTAAAATTTTTGTATTTTTGCTGGTGAATTGTATACGGCGTAAGGGCGAAGAAAATGATACTTAATAATAAAACTTAAAAGGCAAAAGAAAATATATTAACAGGAGTGAATGCAACAGCAGACAGCTTAGACTGCGAACTCAGCGAGAGCGTAAAAGAACTTAAAAAATCCTTTTCGCTAATCATTAAAATCTGAATCCTTTCAGATTTTTTTCTCTCTTTTTTAATTGTAATAGTTTTTTTATCTATTCTTTGACGTACTCATAAGTATTAAATGCATATATGATGCACAGTTTTGAAATCTGCAAAATAAATTTCGTTGTATCTGAAGTGAAGTTAATTAAAATAGCAGACGATAATATGGCGAAGATTAAAAATTTGCTTATGAAAGGAAAAAGGTAAAAAACTTTAAATTTTGATTAATATTCTCTATAAATTAAAAGATAGCTTTTTATATATTACTAATAAATATTTATTAGGCTTCATTAATAAAAATGAGAATAAAAACATTCCGTGTGAATAATCCTGAATAAAAGTTTATTTGGGATTTTAAGGCTCAAAATAATGTTGCAATTCACTGAACATTGTAAGTGTGAAAACCATGTGTTGGCGTTATTATCACTTATAACAAACATGCCGAATTTCAAAACTAATATATAAATTCACATCTATATCTCAAGAACTTTTGTATAAAGAACTCTATTTTTGCAGGTATACCTAGAAATATATCTATTTTAAGGTGGTGGTAAAAATTTAATAGGCTATACTTCAAAATGCTTTCGAAAATTTTTCAAAATTAAAAAAAAACAATTAAAAAAATAAACTAGAAAATATCTGGGAATTTTGTTTGGATTTAACCTCAGTTTTGAACAGTGAGAGAGAAGGAATTAAGTAAGTTTTTTTAAAATAATAATAATAAATTCAACTGGCCGCCCAATCGGGACATAGGTTAGTGACGCTGTCTGCCGTACCGAACGGCCCGAGTTTGAATTCGGGAGAAGGCATGGATGTTTGTAAATGCATAGTATCTGTACGGCATGGGGCTCTCTAAATACGCGGCGAGCCGAAAATCCTCTCAATAGGTTGGTGGTAGGGGAAACGAGGTGGGAGACCGTCAGACCCGTCTCCTTGTAGTTTTGTCTCTCAAAACTGGGAACGGAACTGAGCTAAAGTCGGCCTGTCAGCTTTATGATGCTTTAAGCTCCTGCAATCTACCCTTGCATTTGACTCCTTACCACGATGAATGCCGTGGGCTTGCGCTGACCTTTGTCAGACAAGTGAAATTGGTAACAACAACAACAACAAAATTCATTTAAAACTAAGGAGCTGAAATTTTGGGAACTAATTTTTTAAAAACTAGTGCCTTTATTTACAAAACTTGGGACTTTGGCATAATTTGAAACATAGGATCGAAACATGAAAAAAAAATTGGTGTGTCATTTTAGAAAAACTTCGATTTTAGGTCGAAATTCCTACATTAGAATAATGCTAATATACATCCTCAATCGCGCTTTCGAGACTTGATTAAACGCAGGTTAAATTTCATCAATCGGCCCAGTAGAACAGGAGATACAGAACTGTCTCAATTTTTTTGGGCAGAGTGAAATGATTTTAGATTAGTTGAAAGTATAGAAATAACACAGAAGAAATTAAATTATGGTATTCTTTACAAAGTATTTACTTTAACTACAATATAAACAATTTTCTTTCTTTAAAACCGAATAAAATTATAAATTATTTAACCACACAAAAAATACAATATTTAGCAAAAACGTAATGAGATAAATATTTAATTATGCTGGCATAAATTCAGAAAAAAACAATTTTTACACATGGTCAATCATACTTCATAAATATAATCCTAAATTCCATGTTACAGACCCTTGTAACAATAAATTAGATTTTGTTCACAAACAATGAACCGGACTTGCTACCTTTAAAACGTGGAATTGGTCAGATTTTTTTTAGGTAGCTTTCAAATGTTTTTGTATTCAACTCCGGAAACTAAATGACAGCTACCTGAAAAGGTCAGGCAGCTATTCAGGTAGTTCAGGTATAAGCTGGACCTGATTTTAATGTTGATAAATTATTTTTTGGTTATTAAGTCAAATTATTTTTTGTTTTCAAAATATCGCTCAGATACTATCTGCGTTAATCCTTCCCTCTTAAAAACGCCCATGCATAATTTAAAGAAATTAACTATAAAATATAATAAATAACAATTATTGAGAATTTCGGCAAGGCAGTATTTTGAGTACCCTTTGCCGGAAAGACACCAACAACCGTGCCCACTCCGGGATTCGAGATTTAGCTGACAGCAATGGTAGCCGGTTATCTTACTGCCATGCCAGCTTATCGAAGTTCATATACCTGATGATCAAAAAGAGGACAATCACGCGAAATGTACATAAAGATATAGGATTTTTTTGATAATGAAAACTTGTACTGTGTGAATGGTTATATTTCAGCCGACAGGTGGCGCTTCATTTGTGTCAGAAGTTGAGTACAGGTACAGCTTGGCACCCATGCATTAATGAAGATATTAGGTATCGCCGATTCTTGCTAACTGTTAAGCACCGTCCTAATTTTGATCGAGAACACTCTGGAAGCGGTGAGAGAATCTCCATCCCTCCTCCCCCCAACCACCAACCACTTGAGAGGACTTTCAGATGACCGTGTATTTTGAGTGTTCTCGTGCCTCATACTTACAAACATCCATGCCTTCTCCGGGATTTGAATCAAGGCCCATAGGTACTGCACTCAGCGTCACTAATGAGTATGCCGTAAGCGGCCAGAAGCTCATACAGTGGCACAGCATAGTTCGTTACGCAGCTAAGGTTACATATTTTCAATGTAAAGGCACGACGTTCGGCACACCATCGAAGAGTGCTCAGTTGTAATTCCTATCACATGATAGTGAATAATTTCTTTCAATATGACCAACAACACCGATTTCTGTACAAATGTGACTTTAAACAGCCCCAAAACCAAAACTCACAAGGGATAAAGTCTGGAGACAATAGTGGCCATTCATGCCAGAAAGAGCTGATGAAGCATCAGAGTAGTAAGTGTAGGATTTGTGCGGTAATGCTTTATCCTTCATCTATGTTACACTATAGAGCACCTGACGCTCTTGAAAGGAGGGAGTCATGTTGTCTTTTAAATCACATCGTCTCTGCTATACTATTAGCTGAGATAGAAGAACTTCGAAATGTACCACTGTGGGCTTCCTTAGAGGAAAAGGGGACTGTAATGAATGGTGAAGTGAACCCTCACCATGCTGTCATCTTTGGCAAAGGCGTAGCGTACAACAGCGTGTGGGTTCTCTCTCGCTCTCTGGACAGTGCATTTTATGTTTGCACTGAGTGAATCGCACACCTCGTCAGTCCACGGGCGGTAGATAACCCGTCTGCATTTCCATATTATGGAAAATTCATAATGTTTTTTAAATTAAAATCCATAATAAATCTGTTGACTTCATCTTCTGTATATGCTGGATTTTTAAAGCTGATCTTCAGGGTGATTCCGAGTGATCGTCAGAGACTCAGAGTGAAAAGTATAATTATTCTGGAAATGATTGTTTTCGTTATTAAAAAGATACTCGTATCTTTGTGTGCTTTTCTGCAAAAACAGCATCGTAATACTTTTCGAATTGTAGAATTTTTGCTTTTTCTTACTTTTGGATCGCCTTGTATATATAAACATAATCTAGAAATTTAAAACAATCCAATATAAATTTGTTATGCATCTGAGTAACACATATGATTATAACTTTGAAAATATTTTCTAATTTTTAAAATAACACTCCCCTTTTCATTTGCATTTCTTTTGTTTTGGCGAAAAGTTTGCATATTAGAAAAAATTGTACTGAACACGAATTTCGTTGCTTTTCACAGTTGCTCATTTTATTCATGTTTCTTTCCGAAAAAAATCTAAATTTAGTTCTGCTCCAGGGAAGTTGAATAACAGAATCAGTGCTTCAAAAATTTGATATCTTCTTCCATTATTCCAAAATCTATGCTCCTGGATTCCTTACAGGCTTTCGAAAAACATGCGTTTAAAACTGTGCAAGAAAAGAATAGCGACTTCACGCTTTTGAAGAAATGTTTCACCCAAGAAAATAAGAAGTAACAAATCATTGCTTGACACTGATGTGGCTAAGACCGGGAGAATTCTTTGCGTAGTTATCCGATTGCTACATTGGGAGAAGTTCTCCGGAGAATATTTAATCTTGGCAGGGTAAAATATTGATCGACAAGCCAGCTAGGATGAAAACAATTTCTGTCCCCCCCCTTTGACTCTGATTCTTGTAATGCCACTGTTGACAGCTTTAGCATAAATAGAAAACAGACGAAGCACTGAATGAAATAATGAAGATTGCTTTTCTACCAAGATGTTTAAGAAGTTTTTAAAAGAAATGCTCTTTGGAAATAAAATCCTTTCTCTACGTAGACGCGAAAGATTCTTGCGATATTATAACCCTCCCAATGGAATTACCTGAGAGCGTATAAAGCAGACGGTAACATATACAAAGGAATAATTAGTTTTATAAAGGAAACTTTATTATGCGAGGCATGTTGCTTATTTTTGTACATTTTTTGTTTGTTTGTACTGCTTTCGTTCGTGCCGAATTTCTGGTGTGCATGGTATACGTTTTATAAACAGAAATGCGCTTTCCTTACATTTAAAATAAGTTCAAGTTATATTCTGCGATAAAAATTTCATAAAAAATCTTCTGTAATGTTTGGTTTAAGAGCTCAGTGTGGCAATGATGCACGTTTTGAATGCTCGGCTTCAAATGCGGTGACGGAATTTTTCAAAAGCGTACCGTCCTCATTAGAGTGATCAAGAACAAATATAAAAAATATGAAAAGTTGGATAGATATTTGCTATGAATGCCTGAAAGATATGATCTGAAAGATATTGATTTTGTAAATTTGAGAAGATTAAACGGACTTTGGTAAATTTCACAAAAGCGCTAAATATGAAATGAAACCTTATAAGGTATTTCTCCCGCCTTCTTGGCATGACTTCATGGTGTAGGGGTCAGAACGCTCGACGTGTATTCGAGAGGTCCGTGGTTCGAGTCCCGGAGAGGGCATTGATCATTTTTTATATCTCCTGCTTCGAAATAACCTAATGACTACAAGTAGCGCCCGAACTAAAAACGATGTTGGAGGATGATTCTCCACCACCAGGATTTGGCGACTGTGTCCCCTAAACCCCAGTCGCCCTTTAAAAGGGGGTATATAAGGTATTTCTTCCATCTTCTTGGCATACCTTCGTAGTGTAGGGATCAGCTCGACGCGTATTCGAGAGGTCCGTGGTTCGAGTACCGGCGAGGGCATTGCTCATTTTTCCTATCTCCTGCTTAAAAATAACCTAACGACCCTACAACCTTAAGTTCTCAAAGAAAAATAAGCTTTTGAAGAGTCTATATCGTTTTGAAAGCATTCAAAGTAGATACTACGTAAAAGACTGCTTAGCGATTTCTCGCTATGTCTTGAAAAACAGATACTACAGAAGAAGGTTTAAATATCCTTTTTATTTGAACTAAAAGTAACAAGATGCACCACCACTTGTGAATAAACTTAATTGAAGAGTAAATAAAAATGTAAAATCACAATAAATTAGAAAGGCTAAGCGACTGGCTCCTTAGTTATCTAAGCCTCTAAATCGACTGCACACAATAAAGCCGAGCCTAGACTATCAATATAATCTGAAGGGTGTTTAACACCAACTACAGAGCTATTTCAAACACGCAGCATAAACTCGGAACTAATTTCGCTGCTGCTCCTCACGAGCTCTTGAAACCGCAGCTTAAATACTGCTTCTGGAACACACTTAGATTTTGCGTACTACGTCATTAAAATTTATATTCCGGCAGGAAACTGAAATCAGAAGTGAAAGGAAACTTGAACTAAAAATAATTGGTTAGAATAAAATAAAGTCTTTACATTTTGACGGTAAGTCTTTTACTACTGTAAAATGTGACTTAATCTTTGATGTAGATATTAACGGAGTTATCGTTTAGTCAAAAAAATCGAAAGTGTAGAAGATGATGCTTTTATTTTAAATTCAATAAGATGAACAGAAGCACTTCTGGTGGTTACGAAGTCCGCCAGCATTTATGGCGAGAAACTCAAAGTAGAAATTCAAACTTAGAACTAAATTTAAATAGCTAATAGACAAAGGCTACTTAGAGCAATTTAATCGCAAAGTTGACTTTGACTTTAAAGTAACTTTAAAGTATTGACAAGTAGCAACGCCGAAGGCAGGAAATCTTATCTAGAACAGCAAACCTGGTAATGTGGCCTTCAAAGGCAAAGCACACTCTGACTTAACAATCTCAAACACTTACTTTAATACGTGAGCTAATTATCATTCTCGAGGGAAAATGAAAAGAGAGAAGTGACAGTAAAGATTCTAAACATAAAATTACTGTTATATAAATTAAATCAACCTCAGAGAGGAAATAAGTATTTACACTCATGTCCATAAATTAAGGATAATGCAAAATCAGGCAAAGGAAGAGTTAGAAGCAAAACAAATCTGACTTATTTGTAAAGCTTATTTATTAAACAAAAGGTAAAGAGCAAAAAAAAGATGCTATATGTTTGATATTATTAAAAAAATAGCGATTTTCTCTCCCTGGAGCAAATTACAAAAAAAAATATCTATTTACAAAAAACCAATATTACATATTTTGTATGATTGTTAATACATTATATGTCTCCCAGACGATGCAATACAGTCCGTACAACGCCTAGACATGCTGAGTATCAAATTATCGATCTCATCTTGGGGAATATTACACCACTCAAAAAGCAATGCTCTCCGAAGTTCCGGTAGACATGTAGGAGGAGGTTGACGGGCTGCAACTCGTCGGCCAAGCATGTCCCACACGTGCTCTACTGGATTCAAGTCCGGTGAGAATGCTGGCCAGTCCATACGGGTGATATCCTCCGATTGAAGGCATTCGCTTACGATGTTTGCACGGTGAGGACGGGCGTTGTCATCCATAAACACAAATTGTGCGCCCATGGCGCCCCGAAACAAACGTACATGTTGTTCCAGAATAACGTCCCGATAGATTTGGCTTGTCATGGTTCCAATTTGAACGTGCAGGTCAGTTCACGAACCCAGAATAATTCCAACCCAAACGAGCACTCCTGCACCACCGTAACGGTGTCGTTCAATGATGTTTTCTTAGTGGTAAAGGGTACCTGGAGCTCTCCATATGAAAGTCCGGAGAAGATTAAGACTGGAAGCTAAACTTGAACTCGTCGGAAAACGTCACACAAGCCCACTGTTGGGGTGTCCACAATGCATGCTCTCTACTCCAGCTAACCGCAGGCGACAGTGAGTTGCAGTAAGTGGAGCGCATCTGACAGGTCTACGAGCCTATAGACCAATCTGCCGGAAGCGTCTGTACACGGTCTGCCTTGAAATTGTCGTACCAGTGGCTGAAGAGAGCTGACGAGACATATCTGAGGCTGTGCTCCGCCTGTTTCTTTTGGCAGTAACTGCCAAATACCGGTCCTCATTCGGCGTTGTAACTCTGGGGCGACCTGTTCTGTAACGTCTACTCACATTACCATCATCTTGGAATTGTTGCCAAAGCTTGGAAATGACACTCTGGGCAATTCCAAGTTCGTCTGATTCTTCCAGTTGGTTACGCCCACATTCCAGACGGCCGATAATTCTACCACGTAAAAAATCATCCAAATGCGTCCTTTGTGTCAAAACTATTCGGTTATTGCACTGAAGTGCTTATAAAACGCCTGCGAACATATTTATTGCACTGAAATGCTAACAATGCGAACAGTTTTACTTCTTTGCCTGTATTCCTTATATATCATTCTCTTACACTCTCGTCATTATGACGTACCATCGGTGTCATCTGGTTACTTCCTGAAATTTGCATATGATTCTTGATGATGTGTGTAGTGATTTTCCAGGTGATATATTTATTTTAGAGTTCGATTTTCGCGGGACTCCGAATTATCCTTAATTTATGGACATGAGTGTATCAGAGCACGTAACTAAAAGTATCAGCAATGACCTCGCCGAGATTCGATTTGTCTAATGCTACAGAAAATCTTCTAGTTACACTACATAGGCATGAGAGGAAAAAAGAAATTCTTTACAAAAGGGCAAAATAATTATAGAATAGCGATTGTGAGAAGAATTTTCATTTAATTAATTTATTACAAACACAACTAAAAAGTGAAAAGAAATTGGAGGAAAGAGAAAAAGATAAAAATACAACTAAAGCTGTTGTTGTGTGAGGAAACGCTAGTGGATAAAGACATACAAAGAGAGTTATAAAAAAGTTCTGGACAATAATGTGACATTTAAATGATATATACATTATGCACTAAAACCGTGATTTGGAAAGCAACAATTGCACTTTCTGTTCTAAGCTTTTGGGTTCGCGGACATATAATTGTTTCAAGAGGTTTCAAACATAGCTCTAGTATCCTTAAATGAAGGCTTTTGGCCAGGATAATACACGTATTTGAATGCCTTTAGCTTTTTAAAGTTTAATATATAACTAACTTGTTTTTATAATTTATTCTATTTTTCAAATAAGAAATACGGAAATACGATTTATCATTTGATAAATCGTATTTCCGTATAGACAAGATAAGTAACTATAGGTACGTTTTAAGCACTGCATTTTGCGGAAAATATTCCTCCCTATGAAGAGTTTCATTAAAAACTCTAGTTTTAGTAAAACGCAACTAAACCTAAAAGCACATATTTTCCAAAACTTCTGACGTTATTGCAGGTCTATGTCAGAATCATATAAATTTTCTACTCTTTTACGCAGTTACATTTCGTATTTTTAAAAGCAGGATCTAGGCAACTATTGTAAAAAAGGAAGTTATTTTAATTTTTAAAAGTAACTGCATACTTTCACTAAGGGAATAGAAAAATACAGTACCACTAAAAATTATTTTGGTAAAAATATTTTTCTTCTATAGCATAAGTTTCTAAAACGGTATCATCATAAAAATGTATGTACTTATACCCTTGAGAATCATACAAACAACTTGAAGTAAAAATGCCTTTTTTGAGTCTTCGGTAGTTCTTTTTCTTATTCTTAATTACCATGCTAAACTTTATGTAATTATTCTCGAACCAGAGTGTGTAATATGAGATATATATCTGAGATGCTTCATATTTATGTTAGCTACAATAAACTCACTGGCAACTACTATACGAAATTTTGCAAGTCAAATCTCGAGCTAGTGTTAATGACATATGATGTGCACGAAATGCACATTATATTGTGAGTTACAAGAACCGCTGCGTTAAATGAGCCGGTTTGCTGTTTGAAATGTGCATGAAGGTTAATAAATAGTTACGTGATCAGATTTTCATTTCATCGATTAGTGGATAAAACACTTATATAACCAATCTCTCTGCTTCAGGTACATTTTACATTTGACTGTGAGTTAGAGATTTTGATGTAACATTCCAACGAATAAACTCGTACCAGTTTCTAACTACATTTCTAGAGTTTAGCAAACAGTTAATTACAAATGCTGAAAACCAGGCTTTCAGTGACAGCATTGTGTGTTACGGATATAGTCTTATTTTCTACTTCCAGTTCAAGTCTTCATTACTAATGTTAGTAATCCATTTCAAGTGTGGGGTCATTTCATAGCTTTATTTAAATTGTTTACAGTTCAAGAGAAATAAAGAACAATTTGTGTATTGGTTAACACAATTTGCATGATAAATGTATAAAACTAGTAAGTCCAGATTCTCTAACGAATCAAATAAGAGAACGCTTGAAACTCATTACGCATGGAATTGCATGGAAAGGAGAATGGAACAGCTAAAATGTAGAGAATAAATCCATCTGCAAAAAGTTATACATGCATTTTTGAGACCTGGTGATAAGATTAAACGAATTAAGTAATAAATAAGCAAGATTAAACGAAGGTGAATAAATTATTATCCACCTTTGGTTTAATCTTATTTATTTATTTATTATTTAATTCAATAATAATATATGTGTTGTTTTATATTGCAACATAATTCAAACTTGGTGCATCAATGAACAGTGAACTTAACAAAATACGTCAACTCATGAAATTAGTTGAAAACTTCACCATACTCAATGTTTCGGCTAAAAACAAACATTAATAAATATTGGCCAACTGAGTGTGTTCACGCCACGCACACTTTTTTCTCTTCGTTTACTACATAAAATTAGTACTCTAGTGCATAAAATACTTTCATCTATGGAAAGGTTGATTGTTAATACAAGTGGGATGATAATTATAATCAAATTCAATTGTGTGCCAAAAGCAGTTATTTTAGTGCCGCGGCACTAAAATAACTGCTCTTGGCGCACAATTGAACACGAAATTAGGAATTACACCTGCACGAAATGGGGAAAACCAATTTCGTGAAGTTGTAAACTTATTTCACTGTATTAAGTCCATTTGTCAGTTTTGTAGAACTCTTAACTTGGCTTTTACTGTATATTTCTTGAATTTATACTTGTATCATTTGTATAAACTTGTATCATTTATATTAACTGTTGATTCTCCTCCTTAAAAATTAATAAATTATATGCAAAAATGAAGAAAGTATTTTCTGAACTGATTAATGCAAGCTGCTATTCACTGCTGACAATGAGTCCAATATCGAGGCCGACTCGACAATAAATATATTTGCACTAACTAAAATACAGAGTTTCGCAAGCATTTATATTAACTCATTTCACGTTACAGTTCAGAGTTGACATGTGACGAAACAACATGTGCATGCAGACTATCTGGGAATAGTACAGCCTCTTGAGTTGCAAAAGTGATTTCTTTGTTACTAACCAAATACTGTAGCCAAAAAGGTAACTTTTCGAAAACTTAATGGATATGTCAAAAACCTTTTATCTCGATTTGAAAATTATGGAATTGTTTCGTAAAAAACTTACCACAATCACCTTTTTAAAATTTATTTTGGTTATAGCATTTTCGCCTGTATTAGAAAAGAGAGGCAATCAAAGAAAAGTCCGAAAGAGGTAAGTGTACTAAACACTGCTGATTATGATTCTTATTACGTAATTTATGTGGTGAATGATTTCTTTTATTAAAAGGCAGTGAAGTTAATGAGGAATGCCCTCGCCGGGACTCGAACCACGGACCTCTCGAATACGCGTTGAGCGTGCTGACCACTACACCCCGAAGACGGCGGAAATACCTTATAAGGTAGTTTCTCCCTCCTTTCGGCATGCCGTTGTGTTGTAATGGTCAGCACGCTCGGCGCGTATCGAGAGGTCCGATGTTCGAGTCCCGGTTAGGACATTGCTTATTTTTCACGTGTCTCAGCATCAAAAAATTCCTAATGTCTCTGCAGTGGCGCCCAAAGTAAAAAAGGTGGTGGATGATGATTCATCACCGCCAGGATTTGGCGACTGGGTCCCCTAATCCCTTAGAAGCAGGATTATATAAGGCACTTTCTCCCTCCTTTCGGCATGACTTCGTGATGTAGTGGTCAGCACGCTCGGCGCGTATTGAGAGGTCCAAGTTCTTTGTCCTGGCGAGGGCATTGCTAATTTTTTACGTGTCTCAGCAGAAAAAAAATTCTAATGTCTCTACAAAGTATACTTGCAAACATTAAATAAATGGTCTTATGAAATATAAATCTGGAAAAAAAAGAAGCATTTTTATAGTTCATATTTCTGACATGGATCCTTGGTATGCTAACAGTTCAAAACACTGCAAAAATTAATTTGTGTCAAACTTTTAGGAATGGAAGAAAATTGAACTGAAAAGAATTACTAACTGAATTTTTGAGAGAAAGGTGAAAGAACTGTTTTAAAAATAACTTCAACTTTTCTTGGAAAGGCGTTTTAAATAAATGAAAAAGAAAGAGCGTGGATCTATTTCAGGTGTATTTATACAGTTATATTAACTGTTGATTCTCCTACAAGTTTAAATATATTTATTGATTAATAACTGTACAGTATTTTCATCAGTCAAGTCAGCTTTTATTTATTAAGCTATACTTCTTAATTTTATATGCTAATACAATTAAAAATAATAAATACCCAAAATTCGCAAATAGAAAACTTTAGTATGGTTATCGTAAAAAAAGTTCTAATCGGTAAAGGAAATATTTCTTAATCAGCTTATTATATGATCCTATTTCAGTTTTAGATTGCAGAACAATATTTTGGAGTGTGATATTACCTAATACCGAAACATCAAGTGTGCAAAGTGATATCCTAGAAAATTTTTCTTCTACCTATAATTCCATCTTCTCTAAATGCGAGAATAGCACTTGTTGCTGAAAGCAGCGTTGTACATTTTATAAACCTTTATGCGAGTCTAACCAAGAACCGCATGTTATGCATGCTCTAACCGCAGCTGAGTAAGCAAATTTAATTAGGATATAACAATACCAGAGAACTCGCAGATCCAATCGCGTACTGGATCCTCCTTACAGTGACTCAGCTTCATAAAATATTCATCATATTTAGATAATAGTCAGAATAAACCTACGCAAGCGAAACACATATCTGCATGAGGATAATAATTTTGAATTAATGTGCATGCCCATATACAAAAACAAGACATAAAAAATATAGTCGATGTTTCGATGGTAATGAAACGTTGCATAAAATCTGCAAACATCCGTAAATATTTGTGTGAAGAGGGACATGAAGTTTACTATATTCATGCGGAACATCTTCCTTTAAACGCTGGAACTGACTGGATGAATTGTTTCCCTTCTGTATGCAAAGCGAAAATAAGTGCATTGCCAGGAATGCTTGATTTACAGTTAACGTACGTACTGCAGAGCGAGTAAAATTCGCCACTGCGTTAAGTATCTATTTTTATTTATGTACAGCTCCCAAAAGGAAAAATAGTAATACAGGCCTTAAAACAATAATGATCTCAGCATACAATTTTAAAGATATAATTCATAATTGATCGTTTTCATAGATTTCGTTTATTCTGTCACACATTATATAATATATTATGCAACGTGTTAAATTTAAACCGTTAGTACAGACTTCCTGCCAGTTACAAAAATGACAAAAATGACTAAATACATGTGCAAATGAAATTAGGGTTTGAAAGAAATTTAATGATATTAACAAAAAAAATTGCAAATTTCAATATTTATATAGACCATTCCGAATAAAATTTTCGGTTATCAAACTACTAAGTAAAGTTAAGTATGATAATAATACATACCCCGAATAATTCAATGTTGTAAACATGAGTCACTAATTTAGCACCAGAAATCCATTTTGATACTAATGTGATGCCTATGTATGTCATAATTTGTGTGAAATATTTATTCTGGAGTTTCTTTCGAATAGTCTAAAAGCAGTGTACATAATACGGATTTCGTTCCGCCACATTTCTGATTATATAATGTGATCTGTCGCTTTGTTTAATAAATGACTGAGAATTGTTGAAAATTTCTTATTGAATAGTTGAGATCCAATACGAAATTCTGTTTATGCAAATGTGCCTTGATCTTTGGTGTTACTCATAATTTTTATCATAAGCATCAAATGCAAGGTTACTTGCCGTCATACACATCGAACACGTATAATTTTAACTTAATTCACCATCTTATTTAGTTATAAGCCAAAGTTCTCAGTTTTCTTACACCAATGTATGTCATATACATACATATGTAACAAATTTTTGTTTCAAGGTCAAGAAACCCCTTACTCGAACTTTCTTTGCATTCACGGAACCAGGTTTGCACATTTTTTCTCTTCGTTTTCGAAAATAAATAAACCTTTTTTTGCTGCAGTCATTTAGGTAAATCCATGATTCATCACAGATCACAATGTATTGGTGTTTATTTCCTGCTAAATAGTTTTCATTCAGGGTTCTACAAACTGATCTGTATTGAGCCACATGCCTCAACAAAAGTTGGTGAACATTTCCTTTTTTAGCACTTTTAAGTTGTAAAGCTTGGCTTATTATTTTATTTAATGTTACTACAAATGTATGTCGAGACTTTACAATTAATTTCGGTGTCGGCAGAAATGGTTTAACTTGAGAAACATTAGAACCAGTATGGAACTTTTTCGGCTATTCATTTGGAATATTCTTTCAATGTAGGGGTAATGATTAACGGTTTTTCCCTTTCGGATTAATAAAGTTGCTTATTTTCGAATTAGAAATTTTAATACCAAGCATTTCAAAACTTTTTGAATTATGGGAAATGAATATTTGTCTTCGGAAAGCGCAAAAACATGTCCTTCAGTCCACAGCTTATTTACACGCGTCATTTTCAAAGAGGAATAAATGTAAAAGTAGGGGACAATGTTTCTCATTTCAAATAATTAGCTGTTAGCCCAAAATTTTATTTGAAACACTTGCTTTTTGGTAATTATTTATCGAAATTGTTCTTAAAATGCTTAAAAACCCACCGTAATTAATTATTTTTAATGCTAGCAAATGCAGTAACCTCTGAAGACACTTTTAATTACATCGTTCGAACTGTTTGGTAAGCAATGTGATAAATTTGACCATGTTAACTTCAGGAACAAAGAGCTAGGAAAATTAAAAAATATCAATAGCACATAAATTTCAGAATTTTATAATGAAATTAGTATGGAGGTAACATTACATTTAATCAAATACTGATTTTTTCGAAGGGAAAATTAAGCAATTATCGAAAATCCGTTACAACATTAACAACAAAAGTGATCAGGTGTACAAATATTATCTTGCATTTCGCTTTACCCAATATATGTGAATTTTTGTAAGGCTTAAGTACGACTGCTCCAACAGAAAATATATATATATTTACAATAAATTAATAATATACTTTTAATTACTTTTATTTTGAATTTATATATTTATATACATGTAGCGAGATATTTTAATCTGTAAATTTCGCTTTTTAAAAAATTCTGACACATACTTTTTATAAGGTTCTTTTCCTTTTTTATTTTTAAGATGAACAAAATTCATCTTTCAAAGAATAAAAAGCGAGAAATAATTAGATAGTATTTTTGAAATTTATTGGAAAAAGGCGGAAGGATTTTTGACCGATTCCTTTAATACGTAATTCGGACATTTCAAGAGGACGATACAATAAATTTAAGTTTACTGAAGCTTTCAGAATTTAAAAATACTGAAACAGGTAGTAGTAGTTCAATAACTAAATGTGTAACAATAATGTGATGTAGTATTTGCGAGGGGAAAATTGTGATAAAAGCTTGTCTTCATTCTTATTACGAAACATTTCCACAGTACAGTTCGCTTATAGAATATAACATGTCTGTTTCATATAGTAGGATGTAAGTTTTGTCTTTCTCCTTACCGCATGCCTTCGTGGTATAATTTGGAAGCACCTTCGGCTAGCAATCGGAGGGTGAGGAGTTCGAGTTCCGGAAAGGGCATTGAACATTTTCAGATCTGCTGCTCCGAAATAAACCTGACGACTCTACAAGTGGCACCTGAACCAGAAACCAATTTATCACCACCAGTATTTGGTGATTAGTTTTCTTCCTCCTTAGTGAGGAAGAATGAACATTTCCAAAAGAAAATGCCTAATGGTCTCTACAAGTTAAAATTTTTTAAAAAGAGCATTTATTAATTCATTCGATTGGCAATAATTTGCTATAGCTGTGTAACATGCATGATCGCTGAATAAATTAAAATTGTTTTCAAAGTATTATTGCAGTTGCCTTATTAATTATTAATACGACCTTTGAACGAACAGCGAACATTGGTGAACCTTTAGTGTAAAAAACGTGGATGGCATCTCTTTTATAGCATTTAGATCAGATTTAAGGTAAGAGATATGGAAATATCCAACCAAAAAGAAGAACCATCCACTGATTCGATAGACTGCGATCAATTTTCATCGGCTTGCGCACTAAGTACTTTAAACACATTTTATTGATGTTGAGGCCTCAATTTCGTATAATATAGAGGAGACTTAGTGCCTCACATGAGCTCATTGATGGAATTTTCGATGAATATTTAATCACACGCTGCTAAGAGAGAGACAGGAGAAAATCATCATTGGAATCTTCGAAGCCAATAGCGTGAAGTACATCTTAATATTCTGTAGTGATTTGCCATGGTTTGCATCTGTTAATTAACATTTTCGTTATGCTGCCAGATGTAAGAATTCACAGCATTCAAGCATACATTCTGAGATTTCAAACATCTAGTGCTCGTTAGTTTTATTCTGAAAGTTATGTCCATAATTTGAATCTCATATCATGATCGCAACATCTGCTTAATGCTGCTTGTACTCGAATGAAAATTCAGCGGAAGCACGTTGTCAGAAATTTCCAGTTCTGAAGGGCAAAGCTATCTGCAGTTTTTTGGTTGATCTCTTTGCTTCCAATTTTACTTGAAAAGGTAAATGAACGAATACTCTACAATTATGGTAGATCAATTAATAGAAAAATTCTTGATGCGTCTAATATATTCAGGTCCCAGATCTGAAAAAAGCAGGGACATTTCAAAGCAGTGTTAACAAAATAGATCACTTATTTCGCAAGTTCTCTAAATTTAGATAAATACACTCACTTCCAAAAGTTAAGCACGGAGAGGAAAATGCTAATTTCCGGAAGCCAATTAGAGGTAGATGGAAGTATGCAAATATGTTAGGTAACAGCCAATCGCGCTTTCATGTCAAGAAATATGCAAAAAATGCAGTCTTATAAGAAGCCAGCTTTATGAAGGGTTACAGAAGTTGATTGTAAGTGCTGATAGAAGGTGTTTAAAACTTTCGTACAATTTGTTTTCAAGACATACGTGTTTCTATGACTTCCAGAAGACGAATGGAAGATTCTGAGCTCTGGCGTTCTGTGGGGCGCATTGAAGCAGGACAGTCGATTACAGATGTCGCTCTTTTCTTCGGCGTTCATCATTCTGTAATTTCAGATATCTCTTGTGATAAGATCTGCTACCTAGTTTGAACAATTTACTACATTAAGGAAGATAGAGTTCCATAAATTAATACATACGGATAAATGAGATATTTTCCTTGTAGATTTATACAAACATATTGAAGAATTATGTAACTGCAGCACAAAACGTTGCCAATGTACGTTTATTTTTGCTGGACATACATGCATTTAATATGTGTATAGACGAAATTTTAATTTTTCGTTGTATTAAATTCTACATCTGTGTCTTTAAACACTTAACGTGTATCTACTTACTTGTTTTTTGGATCACCTGAATAAACTGCATATTTATTTAACATAAAATTACATATTTTTCAAATTGCTAATTAGATAAAGTTATTAATAAAATAATGACCTTGAATAAAATATGGAAATTTGCTCAGATCTTTAGTAGACAACATAACCTACTTAATAACACAAGCGTCGTGACAAGCTACTTATTAGCCCAAATGGCGTTAGTCAAGAAGGCTATTAGTCTCAAAACGGGATTTTGCGTTGAATCACTATAAAGTCTGAAACACTTATCAAATTGTTGCCAGCAAATATTGTTGCCCTGTATTATATTTAAAGAAATCAAATAATGAAGAATCTGCATGAATGTATACATGTTTCACGCATTGTGAAAAACAACGGTAATTAGAGCCATCAAATTTTGAATACCATAGCCCTCAACCCGAATATGAGCATATATACTAAAATTTGCATGTCAGTTTCGGCATCAAGCCTGTTGTGGTATTTATTTTTTTGTTGATACATTAGCTGAGAATCCCGTTTCGCGCATACATATATGGTTAAGTACCGCAAATGGTTTAAATACCTATACGGCTGTCCGCATACTGGAGATATCCATCTTTAAAATTTGAAGTTAATGCCACTAGTAGAATTCTGGTGCACAGAATTCTACTAATGGCATTAATTTAAATTTTTCTTGCAACGATGAATCAGATGTCATTTCAATAAAAGTTTCACATTCTGTTACTGACGTGGTCAAAGATCTTGTATAGACAGGAAAGGGGTTTTTAACTCACAATTCATTTTGATATTTATTCGCTGTTCATTTGGAAAGTACTAGTAAAAGCTTCACTGAAACCTTTCAGGTGCTGAATAATTTCTTCAATAAATCTCCTTCCCATTTCAAGCCCTTCCTCTTCACGAAAGCCTTTTATTGTTGAGAACTAATCAAAGGTTTTGGAGCGCTCACAAACTGTCCAAAATTCTAGCTCTTTCTTGAAAGGAAGAATATTTCCGTGAGCAGTAAATAAACTTACTTATTTAACCTGAAGGGTAAATTAAGTTCATTGATTTTTGTAAAAGTGTCCCTTGAATAGACAATTTAAGTATCCAGTTTTTGTAAAATAACCGATTTTTGAGTTCGAAATCGTGTTCTAAAAAGCATACACTTCATTTCTTAGTTCAGAAACGTGGGTTAGTAACTTTCCTCGAGATAAAGATCTGACTTCAGTAAGTGAAAAATAAAACAAAAAATATGTACACTTCTCATGTCTTTACATATTAGTTTGAATAAACAATAATTTAGAGATTGAGATTTTATGAAATTAATGATTTTGAAAACCGCATCAAGTGCAGTCTTATAAAGTTTAATAAGATCTTCCGCAACTGAGTAGGCTTCACCGCATTGAGTTACCTCACCCCCAGCTGACTAAGCCTCAGTTGCCTTTTTATTCGCAGTTTTTGTGGTTTAAACCAGAAACTAACTTTTTTAACTTTAAAGGATCAGCACACTTTCGAATGAAGAATTCAATTTTGTTTTCTTTTAACTTTCCATAAAGAGACTCCAAATTGATAACGCATTTTAGTTAGAGCCATAGAGCTATTTGGGAAAACTTTTCTTCATATAAGGATTGTCATTCATGAATTTTAAACATAACGTTCATCATATTTCTTAAATTTTTTAATAACTGCTATGTGTTTATCACCTGTAGTTGGATTCAGTGGCCTAACTTCTTTTGGGGTGATTACATTTGTGTCAATCTCATTATTACCATCATTATCATTAGCCAAAGAGCTAGTTGTTGTGTCTGAAGCGGAATAATCACATAGAATGCTTTAGAATCAGTAGAATCAGAAGAATGCTTTTTAATAGAGGGCCTTTTTTAACCCATCTTTCCATCCTGCTGCAAAATATCGAAAACGATTTTAATAAAAAGCACAGTGAGATCTATCTTTTAAAGGCGAATAGTTTAAATGGTTACTTAGACAGATAATATTGTTAACAACGGAATATAAAACATAAACAAACTATTAACAGAATTTCTGATTAACGGTGCTAACCTTAACCTTAACGACAAACTAACCTTAACATCTGCTGCGTGTCACGTGATAGGATAATATTTCATTTGGAAAGTGCGCGCGATGGAATGTAGGCGCAATTTTGATTCTTCTTGTATCTGTGTGTGTGTAATCGGCGAAAAATAAATGTTCATCTATTGTCATTGTTTGGACTTTCTTATGACTTATGTTATAGCCCCCGAGCTGCTGTGTTGTTTAGTTCCAATTTTATAGACGAATATGAGTCATATGATGTTATATAACACAATAAAGTTTATTAATAAGCAAAAACGTTCCATCAGTTTATATTTTACACATCAACAACGGACTATTACATCAAGCTACTTGCAGCACCATTTTATAGTCAGATATAGGAGATTTCCCTGTATTTCTAGGTCTGTGAGATTCCCAATGTATAGCGATCAATAAAGAAATAAGTCGCGGAATCACTGATTCCGGATGGTTCCCCTGGGCAGCTGCGGTAAAATACCAAAAATTGTCCCGACGGGACCGTCGCAACTTGCGACGTCAGATGTCACATTTGCACGGACTATCCAGATTAGTAAGTATAAACAAAGGCTAGTTCTTATTCCAGTTTTTTAATTTCGTAGAGTCATTAAATTTCATTGCTTTTTAAGTTACTTTGTTGAATGATATGAAAAAAGGTATGCAAGTCTCGAAGTCTGGTATTAACATGAAGGAAACCAGCTCTATACCGTTGGTTCCCAGGTACATTCCTCACATGCTACCTGCATGAAATTGTTGTAATTTCAAGTATTCATTTGAAAGCGCAGAGTTTAGAGCATCATTAGTAACACAGGTATGAGTTGAGGGTAAATATATTAGTACACAACAAAAATACAAAATATTTGAAAGTAAACACAATAGAATAAAAACACAAGAAATTAAAAAATATTACCTGTGAACTTACTGGAAGATCTGATGGATCACTAAATAATCTCACACTCAATCTCTCACTTGAGATATAATCGAAAATTATTTTTTCTAGTAAACTCTGTGATTACAGTACTCTCCAGAATATAAAGCAAGTTGTTTCCCTTTGAATTGTAACCATATAAGGAAATAAATTTCAAAATCTATAAGGAATCTTCTCTCTTCTCACCGCGTGGCTTCGCGGTGTGATTGGAAGCACGTTAATCTAGCAATCAGGAGGTCCTGAGTCTGAATGCCGGGGAGGAAATTATTGACTTCTGATGTTTCCTGCTTCGAAGTAAACTTAATGATTCTATAAGTGGCACTAGACCAAAAATGTGGTAGATGATGATAACTCGTTACAACCTTTGGCAACTGCTTCCCTCCCTCTCCAGTCGCCCTTTAAGTGGCAAAGAATGTAAGAAATTAAGATATTTTCTCCTTTCCCGCCGCGTGCTTTCATGATGTCATTGGAAGCACGTCCAGTTAGCAACTGGGAGGTCAGGAGTTCGAACGCTGGCGAG
>KK121354.1:301379-352413 GCA_000611955.2 Stegodyphus mimosarum | reverse complement strand
TCGCGTATACGCCACGAATATCAATAAGTGTTTTTTGTATGAGTACATTCTTTCCTTTCTTTTCTGATACAATAGACTCGCGATTAACCGACTTCGTACAAAACTTAACCGGACTTTAAGAGTCGGTTATGGATGGTTAACGTGCAAGTGCATACATAATAGCATTTATAGGTTTTAGTCATTAAGAGAATGTGTACATAGATTGAATATAAATATTTATTATACCTTTATTTGGGTACATGAGAGTAGTTTTAAGTTCCATTTCATTTCATTTCTTTTTTTCCTTTCCCTCTATTTTTATTTCAGCTGTTGATTTGATGCAAAACCAACAAACATTCTTTGAATAGAGATCTTAGAGAACTGTGAGTAATAATGCTCCTATTTAACACTGCATTCTGAACAATTTTCTCTGTATACGGTGCTCAAGGTACGTTTTCTTAGAACCAGCAACGGGTCTTAGATTAGCATAAAAAAAGTCTTCACTGAAGTATTGCCAGCTAAAGGGAGATTTTACAAAAGGAAGTCTAATGTAACTGCTTTGTTATCAAACCTGATTGAACATATACAGACTTACTAAAAGTTTATTTTATACTTTCTTATTTAATAATGGATTAGTTTGAAACGAACAGAGACTAAGTTGCCTTAAAAATGTCGATATGTCATCTAATAAAACATTGTAATTAATTTAATAATGATACGCTTCAAATATGTCTCATAACGTATTTAAAGACAACGCACATACTTGCAAAGGAAATGTAGTATAAGAACGACTAATTAATTAAAACTGGTTTCTCAACTATAAAAGCAGTGAATTTGTTTTTCAAGTATAAAACTGGTTTTAATGAAATTTTCAGTGGAATTTGTAAGAACAGCATATTGCATTTTGTATATTAAATATCAGTGATTTTCTTCAATGCCAGAATTAAATAAATAAGTAACCTAAAGTTCAAATAGAAATCACAGTTTTGTTAGCTGAACATTTACGCACAGAATATGTTTCTTAAAATCAGACTACATTTCTTTTAATAATTGCTGATGCTTATTTTCTTAATGTTTCATTTAATAATCCTTTTTATTCAGGTAGTTTCCGTTCTTTGACACGGCACATGTGGGGAGTTCCTTTTCACTGTTTGCACGTACTTAGAAATGTTGAAAAAATTTATTTATAATTATTAAGAATAGTTACCATTAATTTAAATTTACCACTAATTTAACTAACAAAAAATATTTTTCTAATGTTAAAATTTATATAACTCGGCTTCCTGAGGATTTCTCCGCCCATCATCATACTTCTTTCGCAAGCGCAGAAAAATGCAGCTAAAACACACCTGGGATCAGGTAGACAGATTTTACGAATGCCTCCTTTGAAAGAAATTTGATATATCGAAGGCTATTTATAGCGTTTAATGGTTAGTGAATAAGTCCGCTTTAATAGAAGTGTCCCATTAAGTTAGTTAATTGCATGAAAACACTGGATAGCTATTTGATTTAGGAGGAATATCTTCTTGGAGGACTACTTAAAAGAAAATAATATGATAGTTAACATGAACAGTGACCTGAAGGTTGAATTGAAATAAATTTTCCTTCACTTGCTAAGTATTTGAAAGCTCAGATGTGCTGGTATCCAGAGTTATTTTCAAGAGAAAGAATTCTATAGAAGCGTTTCTGTTAATATGTAAACTATCTCATTTACTTTTTAGTTAACACTTAGGATTAGCTGAGGTAGAAAACTGCATGTAATTAATTAAGACATCCCTTGCAGGTGCCCTTTTTAGAGATATTGCGTTCAATTCCTAGCGAGAGCACTGTTGATTTTCAATTATTTTTGGCTTCTAAATTTCCGAACATCCTATAACATTCTATATTAGCTAAAGGATAATTGAAGGGGGGAGGCAAGTTATTCTGGAATTGTTGTATTCATTTTATCTGAAAACTCTTCTGACAGTGCTTCTGTTTTGAACGATGTCTATTTGATTCAGAGCATGGAGATATTAAAAATTAGCATGGTATTCAAATTACTCAGTCAAGTTATAAATTATTTCTCCCTCCTTTCACCATGCCTTTGCGGTGAACGGAGCAAACTCGACGCGTATTCGAGAGGCCCAGGTTTGAGTCCGGGCAAGAGCATTGCACCCTTTTCACAACACCTGCTTCAAAATAACCTAATCACTGTACAAAATTATTGCTGCAAATATGAGCATACGCTATCTGTTTATGATGAAGAAATACTGTACTGTGAAAATATACCGGAAATTGCATTGTGAAAATATGCCATAAACTATAATAATGTTTTTCTGCATATGAATCAGACTTTTGTAGTTCTTCGTGTTCTAGAGCAGAAAAATATTTTATTTTTAGAGAAGAGATATTTATTTTGTAAAAGATACACCTTATGCCATATGATAAGACTTGAATGCATTCAAATACTTTATATTTTTGTAAACATAAAAAATACATAAATAAAAATGGTCCTAAACGCTTACATGCGATTTTAATGATCTAGATTTTACACCGTGCTAAAGAAAATCTGAGATAAACGTTGTTCATATTATTGTAATTGTAGTGTATATATGTAATCAATCGGTAATGAGAATTAAATGCTACAGAAAGTTTTAACATTCTTTATTAATGTACTGAAAGAATAATTTTTGGCTGTTGTTCCTTTTCCTCTTGACCTGAAGCAGACCAGGTCCACGAAATTCGTTATGGTCAAGATGGAGAGGGCTATGTCTGTCATTTGCCAAAGCCTTTAACATCCTACAGAAGACATTATTATTTTTGACCAATTCTATTCCACTTTTGACCAAGAATATAGGGCAGCTTACGCAATATACCACATAGTCTGTTTACTACAGGTAATTATCATCGAAATATTATTGCATATTTTCAACATTAATTCATTGTTAATTGTCCGAGTATGGAAAGTTACTTTAGTCAGAATGTGTTCATTTGTTTCACAACCTCTTACACATGAACCTTTGAATCTGTCATAATCCTCTGAAACACGACTTACGAAAGTGCTCGGCACAGCTGCAGGATAAGAGCCTTGAATATGCTATATTTGTAGTCTTCCATTCGAGTTTCTTACCTTCAATGTTTTCAAGTATGCCGATATCTGATGGGCGTCGTCGATTCTTCTGTAGTATAGAGCTTACGTTATATGTTTATGAATATTCCAGTTGCTGACGTAATGAGTGACAGTAACGTCCAGCTGCAGACAGAATGTGTGAATGGTCTGTTTTCAAGAAGCCTAACGTATACCAAACCGTGCTCAAAAACCACTTTGGATTACCGCCAAACTTTTTGCCTGCGGAAAAATCATTACAGTTTTCGCCTTCTGTTTAACACTCAACCAGTTGTTATCGCCCTCTTTCAAACTGTTATTTCAGAGTAAGTTAAATTTCGATACTAATTTTATTGAATTTTCCATGGACAAAATTCCCCAAATACACGTTTTTAGCATTAAGTATGTAATATTAAACATTTAATAGCTGAATTAAATGACATTTTGTGAGCTACCCTGTACTTTGGCACACAGAAACCAAGGGTTCATAACTCTCATATCTTAATGCTAATCAGCCGAGAGGTTTTTCAGTTAGATATATTTTAAGTTTCCTTACGTCACAGGAACTCTATGCATTAAGAGCATTCATATCTTCTCCAAGATTCAAATCCGGGGCTCAACGATATGGTAGCCGGCTTTGATAACAATCTCGTCGACCAAAGCGGCAGTGGAACAGCTTGATACATACTATCATAATTTATTATGAAAATTGTATGAAAATTATATCATATAGCTGACGTAAAACCTGAACTACTGAAGACATATGTACTACTATGACATACTAGATAATATCAGATTTAACAAATTACTCTAACATAAGAATCAGTACTAGTTTTCCTTATAGATATTAATGCTATACATGAATTCGGATTATACCATTTTGAAATTTGTATGCAGAAAATTCAGATTTGAGGCAAACTGGTTGTGGGCAATTATTATTCACTGTATAACATAAAAAGCGACGTACCAAGGATTTACCCCAATGAAACAAAAATCGGTTGATATATATGCATTTAAGACGAAACGCTAACAGTATCATAGGAACTGAATACTTTATTCAGGAATTACAGCTACAAGAGAAAGAAAACCAACAATGCGTTGGCCCACCTCTGGGCTTGATGCAAGCTGTTATTCGGCCAGGCATTCACCCATAGATTTGGCGGGTACCCTTTGCGAACTGCTTGCCATACAAGTTCCAGTTGGCGAGTTAGATTGACGCTAACCAGGAACGACAGAAGACACCTGCTCAACACATCTCGAATGTGCTTTATTGGGTCTGGCAATGCGTTACATGTCTAGCAATCGCGCCGGTGAGGGCAGCTTTGGAAAGTACAAAGAAACAGAAAAGCCTGCTGTGTGTGGCTGGGCAATATCCTGTTGAAATACAAGCACAGGAGTCAGTAAAAGAAAGGGCGTCACAGCGGGGCGTAGAAGCAGATAATTTTTACTTTCATATTTTTTATTAACTAATAATTTAAAAAAACAGAGCAAGAAATTTAAATAAAACAAGAAATAATTTTCACTATAAGAATATCAGATTAACAAAAGTGAAAAAAATAACAATTAACTTAGAAATATTTTTATAGATATAGTCATGCAGTTACTTATTTTCCTTTTTCTATTCTTTTTTAGATTATACTTTCCATGAAAAATTACCAGTAAAACTTTATAAAAATAATTTATTAATGACCTTTGTTAGTTAACTATGTCAGTTTAAAATTTTATTAAATGCTTTAAGTTGCATTAATTTTCTATGTTAAAGTTTCCATTTTACATTTTCAGCAAATATTTATTAGTTAATAAAAAATATGAAAGTAAAAATTATCCTTCTTTTCATGTTGCGCTCACAAATCATTATGCGAGTATCCTTTTACAATTATTAAAGCCTGAAAAACGCATGTGTGCGATGTTATCGGCATGCAATGATTTGTAGGTACTTTATTTTTTACCACGACATTTTCGACGACGATGTTTTTAAACCGCGAAGTTTTTGAACTGCTTTATTTTCGACGACGATATTTTGTACCACGATATTTTAGAACTGCCATATTTTCTCTTTGCTTTATTTTCTCCGACGATGTTTTGTTCCACGACGTTTTCGTCTTGCGTTGTTTCCTCCGCGACGTTTTCGTCCGTGACGTTTTCGGTGGACACCATAAAATCAGTAAAGAGACATGGAATGCGTCCCCATTATTTCAGCCATATTTTTTAAATAGGATTTAAAGAAACACTTTTGAAACTTTCAAATCTGAATTAACATTAATAAAAGTTACAAATTACCTCATAATCAATATCATAACCATTGCATACATCTATCGGTTCACCTACTGCATTTGTCAAGTTATTCATTTAAAAAAAAGTCGTGTAGTTTTATTTTCTTCACAGAGTACATTAAACAGATACAGGGATGTAAATTTCTTTTCTTCTCTAGTTCAACTTCCAGATTACGTAACCTGATATGATTTTAATGTGAAATTACGTAACCTGATGTGAAATTACGTAACCTGATACTCTCGGAAAGATATCTAGCAAAACGAGTGAACGTACATGGTCTTAAACTGATAGTAATTTCAGTGTCACTTGCCTTAGCCAGTATATTTTCTGACTACTTTAAGGTTCCTTTTTTATGTTATTGGTGTATGCTGTTACTCTTTTAATCACAAACATTTTATTTATTTTAGTTTCTTCTATATATCAGTCAAGTGAAAATGCAATGAAACTTATTATCCTAACTTTTGTTACGTGCAAAGTACACTTTTCATATTCTGAAATCTATTCAAGCATTATAAAACGTGAAACCTTAACATTAAAAATTAGGCCTCGAATATTATCAAGCAACAATAAAAATAATATCATTAATTTTGATAATTAAAAAGAATAAAGAAATACAAATATTATTTTAATACGAAATTAAATTGCTTTTTCAAATTGAATGTGCATTTATTGAGAAATCATAGAGCTTAATCTCAAAAATTGACTTCAAGTTACGCTTTTCTATTTTAACTTTGCGTTGTACGATCAGCTTAAGAACTACATCAAATAGGTAACAACTTCTTCCTAAACATATAAAAGAAAAACTTTTGAATTTTCTTAGAAAAACCTAAAGAAAGGCTTGCAAAAATGTAAATTAAAAGTAATTTTTTAGTAGATTTATTTTCCCTCATATGTAAACATTTTTTAGCAGCTGATAAAATTTTAATTTTGATTGATTTTCGAAAGGAAAAATATAATTCTAATATAGTTAAAAAATAATAAAGCATTGCTTTAATTACTTTAGTTCTTCCTTATGCAACTATTTCATTTTAAGAAACTCTAGGCTTTGCTAATAAATAGAAATATGAAACATTCATATTCAGAAGATTACGCAATTTACTTTTCAGTCAAGGACATATATAGGATGCTCGCGAAAGGTGTCTAGAAACTTTGTTTCTTAAGATACTGATTAAATGCATGTACATGACGTTATAAAGTCCCTTAAGAAAGGTAGAGAACTATTCAGAAAGAGTTTTAACGTATAGGGTGTAGGATTCTGTAAATATAAAATATAAACTTTCATAATTTTTCTCCTTAGAGTTTATAATTTCTGATCTTCTTCCTTAGAGAACTCTTCCTAATAGTAATCTATTCAAAACGATCATATCTTTTTATGCAAAATTTGTAGATATAGAAATTGCATATATTGACTTGGGCTACTGACCTTAGAATATTCATGTCTCTACACAAGGTTGTAAAACGTTTTCTGTTTAACCTATTAAAGCGTAATTAATATCTTATTAGCTACAATATCTACGTGGTTCTCCTAAAATTTTGATTTTTATATTTACATAGGCCCACCATCCATAGTTTTCGTAAACATTTATACATGCATGCAAGAGGTGACAGATTAATTTGTGAAGTAACTGCAAATCTTTCCCCATGACGTTATTGTATAGAAATCCCTTGAGTGATCGTGTTTTGAACAAGTTTGATATACAATCAGCTCTTCATTAACCGGAGTAGTAACGGAGCCTATGTTATGGATAACTCAAATTACGGTTATACAAAAGTAATTAAAAGAAGAGAAAACTTAATTGTAATTAACGGAAAAGTGTCGGAGTGGGAGGTGTAGCAATCTTTGGAAAAGCCTACTTTGCTTTACATAAATAAAGCTGGAACTAATATAAAACAAAACTAATAGTTATTCTTACTTATAAATTAAAACAACTAAGCTGGAACAACAGTCCTTACATTAAAACCAAAGCAAAAGTTAAAAGAAAACGGGGGGAAGTGAGTACTATCCATGTTCACCGACTCCGTCATACAATACATAGAACATCTTACCACATCATCGACTAGTCAGCCACAACTACTGTTTATACCATTGACTGACCTCAGATCAAATTTGCATGAGTAAGAAAAAAATCTGAAAGGTTTAATATTTTAAATTATGTCCATAGGGGTGTTTTTTTAACGTTTTGTGTGTTACATTTATACATTAAATATCATGTTCTTCGCACTTAAACCATAAAATTCAGTTCAACAGCATTATTGCAAAGTAATTTTAAAATAAGCATATCTTTAGAATTTCGATACAGAGTTCCGCGCGCTGAAGATAAAAAGTTTTTTTTCCCCGTAGAGTTTTGCCATTACTCGCTTTTATATCGTTGAGTTTGTTCATCAAATATTCGTTAAAGTTTTATAAAATATGAAATCGATAATAAAACAAATCCCAAATTCCAAATTTGGGCTTCCAGATGCGCATATTGGGGTGGAACGTACGTTATTCAAAATTGGATGGCTGTAGGTACCGTTGTTTTATCACATTTGGAGAAATATACATACATTTATGCAGATTTTTCATTATTTAATTTCTTTAAATACAATACAGGGCGATAACATTAGGGGGCAACAATTTGAAAGGTGATACAGCCGTTTATAGTGAATCAACGCAAAATCGCGAAACAAAAACATAAGTCCTTCAGAGACAAAGCCCCTTTGGTCTAAAAAAATAGAAATAAAACAATAAGGCAATAAAAAGTGCTTGTACTTTCATGACGCTTATGGAGTAGAACAAATTCATTTGGTTAAATAAATTAAATCAGTAATACCGATGGAAATGAAAATTGAGGGGATAGCAGCAATGATAAAAGATGATGGTTCTAATCATGATTTAAAATTAGAACCATCATCTTTTATCATTGCTGCTTTCCCTTCAATTTTCTTTTCCTTTTTCTGTTTTCAATGGACAGTTTTATTATAAAGTTTGTTATAGTAATTTTTTATCGTTTCGCAATAAACAAACTGAGCATTTTTAGTCAGATGGTTTAACCGGGTGACTAATATACCTTCGGTTAATCGAGATTTAGCAGAAATACGTATGTAAATTTTTAACTGATGAACGCAGGTAGGCTAATTATTGAAAAGAAAGCACATATTTGCGTGTAGACTTCGCTCGAAATTCGGACCGCTAATTTTAACACAAGGTTAAGTTATTTGAATTCAAGAAAGTACAAGCAGGAGCTATCATCCTAAAAGAAGGGGTGAGTTTGCGGGGTGCATTCTAACGGAAATCCTTTTGTATTTACGTTACAAATGGGGAAATTCATGAAAATCAACCATGCGGCCTGCCCATTTGCCAAAGATTGAATCCAGGTCGAACTCGCATGTATCGGTCTTAATCTTATCGGCAGTGGTGGGCAGTTTTAACGTTAGAGTACTTACATAAAACTTTAGGGTGAAAACTGGAAAAGGTGCTACTGAAAAATTAAAATTATCAAAAGTGCCTTGTGATGAAAGTATCATTAAAACATTGAAGGTAATTCAGTTGCGTATAAGCGATTCTTAAATGAACGTTTAACTCAGATTAATCAATAAAAATTTCGTTTTTTCGGGCCGAACTAGTATTTAAATCGATGAAGGTTTAAATCCCTTTTCTTTCATGGCATTTGTAGAAGATTTTAATTTAATGAATTACAATGCTACCTTGGGGGGAATTAATAATTTAACCTATTCCCTCCCCATTTCGTATCTCTAAACTCAGTTTTTTATTTTATAACCTAAGAAATCAAATAATCCGTAACCAGGTATTTAAACAGTTTAACTAAACTTTCCCGATACTTTTATTTTTAAATCTTTATTTAAAAATAAGAAACATTCACCGACATGACAATATGGTCGATTCAGCAACCCACACATAAAAGGCAAGCGAACCGACAATCTACCGCGAATACAGGCTTTCGGATTTTTTCGGAGTTCAAAAGTATTTGACAAAGAATTTTATTTAACTAGTAATTATGAAGCAAATCTTTAAATATTACTACGAATAAGCTGTATTTATAGCATTAATTGTTACATATACGATCATATTTATAAGAAATGTATGAGATATGCCCTTTTTTGCGAAACTTATAGAAAATAAATTACAAATCTATATTGTAATATTAAAATGTTTCAGGGATCCATGCCTTAATTAACTTGGCTTCTTGAACGCTACTATGACTGTCAGCCGAATTATCGCTCCATCTGTGAAAGCAACTACAGGCTCAAAAGAAGGTTTAAACAATCTTTTTATTTAAAACTTTAAAATGAACAGACGCATGATTTGTGCTTACAATTAAAGTTTCCGCAACCTGTGGGATGTCACATAGCATAGATATGAACTTGAAATTCAAAGCAATTTGATGCTGGAGTTTTAAAATGCTGATAAGCGTTGGTTCAGTGCTAGCTATATGTGTGAGTGAATCGGCTAGAAAAAAGGTTAACACTGGATAATTTAAGCCGCTGAGCTGAGCCAGAAAAAAGTACTACGGCCAGCGTCGTTGTAAAAGCTGCCTATCTAACTTCCAAGAAATCTGTTTTTATGCATACGTGTCTTTACATTCTGGAGAGTACTAACGAAAAACAGTATTTATTTTATTATAACGAAAAACAGTCGAAACAAAATAATAAAGGATAATTTAATGTAAAATATTCTGCAAAATATGTGTTATAAAGTTTAAGATATTATAACAGTTCATTTCTAGGGAATAATTTCGAATCTAGAGTCTAAAATGGAAAACTTTCGTATCTTGAGAATAAATTCGTATCCAGAGACCAACGTGAGATATAAAAAAACGTTTTTATCTCGGAAAGTTAGTAAATTAAGTGGCTCGTAAGTTGAGGTACTACTGTACCGATTTGTTTTCTGGAAAATATATAAGCTTGGCATCTCTATAGGTATTTTGTTTCTTATTAAGGCAAATGGTGAAATAACAAGTGAAACCACTAAGTCAGAACTAAAGGAGGCAAAAAAATTATTTCAAGGAAACAATAATTCAAGCTAATAGATCTTTGGAAAACTGCTTTTCAAATGACTTAAATTTGTCCAAACTAAGAACAGCTGTTAGAGTTCATTATGAACTGGTTTGAGTAATTTGATATGCGTATCTACTAGGATTCTATGCACATACGATAACAATATATTTAACAAAGGAAGATAGAAATTGTTCCTCATGTGTTATGATAATTGGTTTGATACATGATTGTTGAAACACAGCTAAAATCAAGTCATCAAGATATTAGATCGCAAATTTCCTTTAGAAAAATGCTGCTCATCGTAGCATTATATAGTTCTGATAACGGATCAGACGGTATAGGTCCACTTGATAATGGAAGTTAAAAATTTTTAATTGATTTGCTAGGCTTCCGTCTATTAACAAACAACAAGAATTTTACACTAAAGCTTTAATGGTGTAAAAATAAAGTTTTGAAACATAATCTTCTATTTTTTGTTTAAAAAATGCATTAATATTTTAATACGTAAAATGTATTTACATTTAGTGTTGCCCTGAAAGCCTAGTTAGTCTGAAACCATATTTATATTTTTGGATAGATAAACATATACATTTTTGTCTCTAATAATATACGCATATTTTCGGGGTTATGCTGTTTGAGAGAATGTCAAACAGCGTAGTTTTGTTTTACTCCGAATAAAAATACGTTTTGCACGCCTAAAAACAAACTGCAGTTTCCTATAATGAGCATTATTAATAAGAGCAAGAAGGCATTTGTTTATAGAGATCACTAAATGGTCCAGAAAACCATGGGTGTGTAATTATACTTCGTATTTAAACCTTGCAAAGCAAGCATTTTTAGAGCCATTTTAGAGATTTAGGTTAGATTTGCCGAATATTTTTAAAAACTTCGACTTGTCGAAAAAAGTAATTATCTTTATTTTTAAAAAATTGTCTGGCTTTTGGCAATTAAGTCATTAACTGCCTTATATCCCAAATATTTCTCGATTAGAGAATTAAAACCATTAAACGGAGACCCCATATTTAAATACTTACTGTAAATCTGTTCTCCAGTTTCCAAATAGGACGTACTGAAGAATTCCTGAGTATAATATAATACAGATGAAAATTAAAGGTATCATGTCCAGTTAAGAGACGGAATGATGCCACAGCTGCTGCTCAGGGAGAATCTGAGAGAGTGTACCTTCTTTCCAGGAGATACTCTCAAGCATTAGTTCTAACTTTTATGCACAAATTTGAGTCATGAACCTTGCAAAATTTCGTGTTTATTCGTGTATTCGTTCAGAAAATTGTAATGTCATTAATGTTCAGGGTTTTTGACGAAAAATAATTTCTTCCTTTGTCAGGAAATCGTCACTCTCATTTCCCTCTGCTGTAGCTGCATTTATAAGTAAGTTTCGAGTCACAAGTTGTTTTGCTAATATGAGCCTGAAAGACAGATTACGAGAAATGGACGGCTTTGGAGGAAGAGGTTTTATCACAGTAAAGTTATTATAAGGTCATATGAGTTGTTTCCAATTCCCCTCAAATCTGGCAAAGAAAACAAATGCTTTTTGCATAAGGTAGAGCATCAGTGTCTTCATTAACCTTTTTCAGTATCGAGAAAAATTAACATTAACTTTTAATTCAATTGATCGGAGAGTAACGTTTAATTCGACTCTAAAATCGTTAATTATAGATGTTTTTTGTGTCAGTTCAACTGTAACTGGAATAAAAAATTAGTTAAGTCATGAGAGCTGTCTTCATTACTTTAGGGGTGGTTTATTTAAAGATTTTAGTCAGGTGGTTAAGATAAATTGCGTTTTATATATTTTGCTTATCTTCTGTTCGTAGTAATTTCTACTGCAGTTGTGGATAGAGTTTATTTTTAATCAAGCATAGCAATCTAATATTTAGTTATTGTTCAAATTTCTGTTTGATTAACTTAAATTCCTCTCCCCTAAAGTATTGCGCTTGACTTTACAAAGCATTGATTCAATAGACTTTGATGAATGATATACGTTTTATGCGTTCATGAAATCTAACATTACAGTTTCTATAAAAAGGGTTATAAGCAAGGTAAAGATGTCTTTCTTGTGCTGGTGTTTAAAAATTAATGTTTTGCTAAATGATTATACCACGCAGTAATTCTGTTACATGAGCGCATAAAATGCATAAAAGTAAATGAGCAGCTAATTACAAATGTTTCGCTGTTTCCACAAGTTTATGGTTCCAGTTCATATGTTACTGCACCATATATTCACATTTGAAGACGTTTCAGTTTCTCAAAAAACGGAATCAATTAGGATATATTAATAATAATGATGCAAATGTAAAACTCAAGCAGTAATCCCTTTTAAATATTAAATAGCCTAGGATGCTTCGAATGTTTCATGTATGACATTTCTTTGCGGACTACTTTTCTTTAAGACGCATTTTTCTGACAGAAATTCATTTTATACACTATCTCATATTTTTGGATATAACCTTTTAAATAATGTCAACTTATCAATTTCAAGTTTAATTTATTAGCGTAGAATGCATAGAGGATTAGTATAAATTTTCCTACGAAATGTAGCAGAATCTCTCTTAACGGTAACTGGACGGTGACGGTTAAGGACAAAAGAATGTTTTCGCATAATTAAATATATATTTCTAGAAAATTCATGTTTTGTGATGCTACCCGCATACTCGAAGTTGCTCTAAGTAAACGGCATATCACTCGTTAATTTGAATTAAGAAGAGGTTTGGTACTGAATTTTCAAGCGAAATAATGTTCAGTTTTGCCAATTTTTATAAATTCAAATTAACTTGCATTTATTTCATCTAATGATTTTATTCATATTTATTATTACAAAAATGATGCATCTCATGTTTTGATTAAATTTAAATAAATGAAAGCTCTCAATTTGAATTCAATAATGGCGTTTGTAAAGAATTATTACTTAAAAAGGAAAAAGAACCAATTTTTCATCTCTTTGCAGGACATCAAACGACCACTTTTCTTGACATCTTGTCACGAAATAATTCAATGAAAAAATGTTCGACAGTTTGATGTTCCTGGTTTTGAAACATATTTTTTTCAATCTGTGGTAGAATTTATTTCAAACAAATACTAAAGGAGACAGAAGTCTTAAAATAGGGACATATTTCCAAAGAGAAAAGCGAAGAATTATTTTGATATGAATTCCATTTTTTATGATTATTGCAAGTAAGGTGTAAGGTTTATCCTAAATTTTAATAACAATTATTTTAAGTTTATGCATCTTTCCTATCTCTTCTAGCTTCCGCTTACAATTTCCTACCAGAAAGTATATTCAGAAACGCGGTTAATGCAAATGAGGAAGAATAGAATTTAAGTCTATGTTTTCACCGACTTCGGTAGAGAGCTTGAGTTCCTGACTAGCGCGCGTTTGCCTTTTGGATACGTCTGTTTAAGCTATTGTTACGCTCGGCCGTACTTTAGGCCCTTGTTTGGCTTCGCCGACTTAATTAAGATTTAGGGGCCAACTACTTAGAATCTTGATAGCTTCGGCTATATCTTTCAGTTAGCTTTAGTTAAGCTTAGTTAAGTTTAATTTTATATTAATTTAAGTTCAAGCCCAAATGGAGGCTTTAGGAGCTGATTGGGTCATATTTATTTTGAGAAATAAAGGATAGTCAACACTTCTTGAGTCTTACGACTCTGTTCATACACTTAAGCGATTATTCGCTTATTAGTGTTTGGGATTTTCAAGGATTGAACTGTGAATTAAATAGGTAAAACCCCACAAAAGTATCACTCCACAGCCCATTTGTTATATCATATATCGAAAAATAGCCGACAGTATGAGCTCATTCAGTTGTGAGATCCCTAATTATGATCCACATTTTATTTATGATGATTTGACTCATACTCAAAAAACTTGTGACAGAAATGATTGGAAACATTTTGCTACTTCAGGAACAGCTATCATTTTCAATCATATGTGAAGTGAAATTAAAGACATACAACTTCTATTTTTCAGCAGTAAACAGTTTTTCTGTAAGAGAGTTTCTCAACATTCGTGAATTGAATATCATCCTGCTTATATTAATCCGAATCACTTAAGCTCTTTAACGGAGCTTCTAAGTAATTCGCATTATTCCATGATCTGAAGAAATATTCTATATTTTATAAAAATGTTCTGCAGTTACGTAATTAGAGTCATTACACTGATTATGCGTTTACAATAAACGATCGTCTTATTTATCATGGTTGTGTTTTTCCCTAAAATTCCGGTATTTTTCGCGGCGCGTATTGCCTTATGTTACGCCCAAAAGATTGTGAAGCGAAGAAAATATCAATTATAATAATAACTGTAATCATACTGATGACGCTATTAAACAAAATGGTTTAACATTTATATCGTCGTGACACATAGTTTGTGCTTTAAATTTACTACACTGAGTTTTAATTGCAAACCCAATCCCATTTATGATATCATCAACTAAAAGTTAAATGAAAAATGGCTTTAACTTTGAAACTCTTGAAATGCATAAAAATAGAGTTAAGTGAAAAAGTGATAACAAATGAACTTACACAATGAGAAAGTTTTTAAGCAGATGCAATTTAAACCTGCTCAAATCTGTTTTATTTTCGAATTTGTACATTTCTTAGAATATTCCATTCACTGAATTATTAGATTATAACTGAGAGAATTATTTACCTCTTTTAAATAAAAGTGATTTCAAAACGAAATTAAATAAATACGAATCAAACATAATGTCTCTCGAAGCTGTGTAAAAGGAAAATGTTTTATTATCAAATGTCTTATATTTCGGGCAGAATTTGCAAGATTTGTATAGGTTACATATGGTTCAGAATCGAGTTTTGAATTCGACCAACACCATTTATAAATTTCAACACCTTTTTAATTTGTTGCGATTCAAAATTTAAACAATGCTATTACGAGCCTGAATTCCAATAAACATGTGAAAGAGATTCGAGCTTTTGCTATTTAAAACTTGTTTTGCCGCTCAACCGGTATAGTGGTTAGCGTCGCTGACTGCCATGCCGAAGGGCTCGGGCTCGAATCCCTAAGAAGGCATGTATATTTGTAAATGTATAGTGTCGGTGCAGATGGCGGCACTCTAAATGTATGAGAGCTGAAAGTCCTCTCGTGTGGTTTGGTGGAAGGGGAGAGAGATGGGAGACCTTCGGAACCATACCCCGGGGTGCTCTTTATCAAAATTGGGGGCGGAACTGAGCCAAATCGCACTGTCACCTGTTAGGTGCAGAAGGCTGTTGCCAACGACAGGCGTAAACTTGCGGTTCTTGCCAGGAGGAATTTCGTGGGCTTGGGCTAACTACGTCAAAAAATAAGCAACAACAATAACAAAACTTGTTTTAATGTTAGCAGTTATAAATTATTTCTTCCTTTCCGCTTGCTTTCGATATGTAACTCGATAGTATGCTTTGTTGGCAATCAAGAGATCTGGAGTTCGAGTCCCGGCGAGGACATTGCACGTTATTTACGTTTCCTGATTAATATAACCTGATGACTCTATATCGTTAACTTTGTTTTTCTGAATATTATGCAATATGTTGAATGTATGCTTAGGATGCAGACAAAATGTGTATGAATTACTTCGAATTTATTTACTTTTGGTTTCCTGAAATATCAGAGACTGGAAAACATACTTGCATTTCTGAAAATTCTTAGTTCAAATGTGAAGAAAAAATGGTAGGATTTAAAACTCGTTTATTTTGACTGCGCATTAGTTTACGCTAGTTCAATAAAATTGATGAAAATTTAAAAAAATTATGTTTTGTACTGTAACTAGACAGCAAGATGTTGTACTGTAATGTTAAGGACATTTGTATATATTTTATGTTAAAATGTTTCTCATCTGAAAATGTTGCATATTTCGATGAAAAGAATTTTCTTTTAAGGTTATGTTAAAAATAACTGCATTACATTAGATATCATATTATTTCAATATTCATATTATATTACTGAGGATAATACTCAGCAATTCATAAAATAATTTTTAAAAGTATTTTAGTGGGGTTTATAAGTTTTAGGTTATTGTTTCATATTTCAGTTAGTCGTTGACTTAAGCGTTTCGTTAAAAAAAGATATCTCCCATTCCATTTGCATACAGAAATATAGTAATAGAGTGAAAATTTTTCAACTTAACAAGTTTCGTAATATATGCTTGTGATTTTCTACTATTTCATGAAAAGAATTCAAATTTAGAACCGTAGTGTACGTTTAGAAAAGACGGGAAAGGCTACTTAATCTTTTGAGGAAAAGCTGATATTTAGGATAGGAATCTGGATTATTTACTCTGTTTGAGATATTTTTTACTACGTATACGATGGAGTATCACGAAAGGTTTCAGAATTCCATTTCTAACCTTCAGCTAAATGAAACTCATATTTGTTTTGGAAGTTTGATTGCTCCAAAATGAAATACCAGTGATAATCGTGCTATTATCACTGATGCCCAGACAATGTACCTCCGATAAATGTATTTATTATTGGGAAAGACACGTGTCGTACATTTATCGCCCCCAAAATAGATGTATATTTTTGGAGCCATGCTGTTTATCTTTCTACCATTAGCTGAACCAGTTTTTAAACTTCCAACTTAAGATCCGTTTTCAGATGTAATTATTTTAAGCGGTAGAAGAAGAATCATTACAACTAAAATGCGCATTAAAACATTAAAGAATAAAAAAAAAAATTAAAAAACAGGAAATTACTGCTTGTTTCCCTCTGTTATGAATGAGTAGTTAATGTGCTTGTCAGACTGTAATTTGTAAAATAAACGGAAAAGTTGTTTGTGAAGCAAATCTAATGGAAATATAAGAAGAGGTTTACCATCGCAGAGTTTGTAAAATGTTTGGTTTGCTAGACAGACAGTACTGTGAAAGTACGTTGCTCATGATTGATGATGACTGCTTCTAAAGGATAGCGTGTTGGAATTCCACTGTAAGGAAATAGCCATCGTTTGTTTTGATGAGTGGCATAAAACGATTCTTTGCGTTTTTTCCTTTGTTTTAGCATCTTCCGTCCATTCACATTTCGCAGCGTGAGTTTTCTGCTTGTGGAGTGCTATTTATTCTGCATTTAATGCAATTATAAGTCACGTTCTTCATAAATCTGCTCCATTCTTATATTTTTATGGCAAAGGAATAGACTTGAGAAATTAAGTTACTTACCACAGGTATATAAATGATGAATTAGTTTAGAATTTTTGCTTTATGAATAATATGAACTTTTTTAATTGAACGTAGAGGATGTGTAATTTTACTCTTAAGAATATTATATGGAAGAATTGAGCAATTCTACAAATTCTTGAATTTAAATGAAAATCGCCTTACATTGTGAATTTTGTGTAGTAAAGTTTCACAAACATCATCGAAATTTTTAATCTCCGAGTTTAAGAACATTATATATATAAAAAAAGAGTAGTTCTCTATGACTGCTCAATACTAAAAAAAGGAAACGTGTTGTAAAATATTTTTATATTTTGTTTCAAATTCCACTAAGCTGGAAAAATATTATTGCAAGCTTATACCTGATCTTGTTCCTTATTGAACTACTGGCAAAAAACAACAAAGTTTTTACTCCTTTATTCTGTTAGACACTGACAGCTTATCTTGGTCAAGTCGGGTGACCACGAGCAAATTGATTGATTGATTGCTTCTATGAGACACATTTCTTTCCATCAGAGTCAACTGACCTGGTTTGGTATACCTAAAGAGTAGGATGGTATAGGGTTTGGAAATACAAACAGGGGTATTGGTTAAGAACTTGTATTATTTTAGATATTTATTAACAATTGGTCGGGAATTTGAATGATGAACACCAAGAATGATATTATAAAACTGGTTCTCTTTATGTCATTTTACATACTTTCACATTTAGCTGCGTAATGCATTTAGCTCCAGGAACATATAAAAATTAGTTACTTTCATTGAAAAATACTTAGATCGAATGCTTATATTATTTTCAAGTCTAGCAGGATCATTTATTGGTCCACTTGAAATTCTGAATCTCCTTTCATATACAGCTATATGCATTAAACTCTCGCAGCATTTGCATTGATAAAAGAATACAGATCTTCAAAAAATGCAGAAAGTAACTTGTGTAACATTTTGAATCTATTTTCACGGGCGGTAATTTTAAAATTAGACTTTTTTGATAGACTTCTATTCTATTGCACTATTTACAAGACTATAACATATATCTTAACTAGCACGTTATTTCTTACGTTAAAATCTTTCCTGCACTGTTTCGTCTACTCCATCAGAATATACGAATGAAATGAGTTCAGCTGGTGAATTTGCTTTGACTGAAAATTCAGTTAGGAGTCGTGCAATAGCACAACCAGATTGTTAATCTTTAAATTTAAATTTTGATTTGTCAATACTTTGAATTATTGCTTATGTCCAGCCGTAAGAGCCGAAGATTATTTTATTAACTACTTTAGTTCTGCAACTTCAGTTTGAAGAGTCATTTACATTGTTGTATTACAGTCATGGTGGTAGAGGAGAAGGCTATCATAGGCCTGGAAATGGATTCGATTCCCTTTGAAGTCATGGATGTTTGTAAATGGATTGTTTCTTTACGGAATGAGAGCACTTACAATACTTTAAGGCTGAACGTCGTTTTGAGAGGCTGATGGAGGGATAAGAGGTGGAATTCTACCTCACAACTGGGACAGAGCTGGGCAATCCGTGCTGTCACCTATAAAATGTCAAAGTCAGGCGCAATAAATATCTCATGAGGAAAATAAAATTCTCGGACTTGATCTGATGTTACTGTTAAAAACGTTAGGTAAGTCATGACTTAACATTGTTGTGTTATTTGTTGTATCAGTACCTGAAAGATGCTGAAGGCCAATAATTCTCCTTGTTGTCTAGCTTGTGAGACTCATCTAGTTGAGAATAAGGTAATATTCAGAAAACAAAAGATAGAAAATGTTCATTCTGCAAGTATTAAACGGTATTTTGAGCCTATGTTATATTCATAAAACGCATCTTATACAATTCATGTATTAAATTAGATATTTATTGATTTATAACTTGAAAGTTTTACATCACTGATGAGGCAAATAACAAATGATAACCTGAAAAACCTTATTTTTTTAAAATTCTACAACCACTTTCTTAGCAGCACCTTGAGGAAAAATAATATTCTCTATTCTATTAACGTGTAATTGGAAAGAATCGACGAGGAAACACTTTTATTCACTTTGGTTTTACCTATTCACTTAGAAGTCCAACAATAGGTGTTTTCAGCTATTTTTTCAATATATCAATCTTAAGTGCACGTATTGCATTAGGATGTTAAAACAGCGTGTTTGTTCTTGTAAAAGCCGTTTTGGTAAATAAATGCAGAATAAACACATAAGGTGAAAATTTATTATATATTCTCAGAGCAAAAAGGCGATTTAAATTTTATTCAACTTTTAGAATGTTTGGTGCATTACTATTTTTCCATGCGCTGATACTGCTTTAAAAAAAATTGGGATTTATTCCAAATGTTCTTGCAAAAATGCGCTTTAAGTACTTTGGATTTGTTAGACATGAAGTATAGTCAAACTGCTTTTAAAATATAGAAATTGCTATTTTGTTAATGATTTTTCCTTAATTAAACAACATAATACTTAGCTTGAATGAAAATCTGTCACCTGGACTGTCAAATTATTTACAGTTTATTTTCGATGCAATAAATGTTGTAGATAATATAAATATTGTAAATAAAAATATCTTTGCTATAAATTATTATATAAATATTATATTTGCAATAAATTATTATATTGTTACATTAGAAACATATTCTAAGAAGCATTAAAAATTTATGCAAAGGAACATACGTGGATGTGTTTAGATACTTAAATTACCCCTCAGAAACTATCTTGAAAAGTTAATAAAATACGGTACGTATTTATTTTTAGGCTTTATGAATCATTTAGAAATAGCTCTTAAATATGGTTTATATATATATCCGATCAGTAAGTTATAGCCGTTTAGAAACAAATTGAATGATAAAAGAAAACCTTCAGCAACATAAAAGCATCACTCTTTCTTTATTTACGTGCATTTCAGAGTTAGGTTGCACTTTTTTACCACACGTTCGTACAGTTTCATGAAGTACACAAATGAGATTTCGGTTGATATGGAAGAATTTTTCCCAACTGGACGGACATGTGCTCGAAATCATATATCCGGAACAGACGATCCTACTGGTCATTCAGATATTTTTTTAATCACCTAAAACATTTCCCAAGGTGTGGCATAGGGAGACGCACATATAAACATATAGCCAATCCTTACGTGGAAGTTGAACCCATCCCTTTCATTTGGGGATATCATTCAACCCTGCTAACCGTTACACCGTCTACGGCAAATGATCTGGCAGTCTCCTTAGACTTTGTAAAAAATGGGAATAACCAAGTCTTATATACAAATCCAAATTTGCCTTTAATAAATAAGCTAGTGATTAATAAACTGTTTCGATTGAACACACAGTTAAGCTAATTTCCATGATTTTGTGACATAAATACTATAATTATAACCTGCATTGACAATGAGACTAATTTGAAGGCCGTGTTTGGTGAGCTCCCAATGCATTCGCATGCCTCCATATTTAAAAACAGATCAATCCACAGCTTGACTGAAAGTTCCTTTGATTTATTCTTCATCAATTTTAACATAAAGAAAACTTTCGCGTATGTTACGTACAGTTTGGAAAATTGTTGTTGATTTACTCTGTCAGATTTACAGCTGCAATAAAATATTATCCCCGTGTTTTTTAGGCTTAGTGAATTTATTATTCTTGAAACCAATAACAATTTTATTGTTACACTTATTTATGCAATTTCTGCTTTATACTTATGAAGCGCATTTTCTTTTATTGCCTGTAAAAGGTTTATATTAAAATCTTAGACATTAAAAATTGCTTCTTGTTCAAAGTTTGGATATTATTCTAATTTTATTTCAAGATGTAAATTTCGTTGTTGATTTTAATACTTGTGACTATTTAATAGAAGCTGTGACACTGATGATGATTTTTATTAATTTAGTTTTCAAATTACTATTTTATTTTCTCACTTAACATAATAAAGGCAAAATGTTCAACTCAAAAGTTAAAATACGTTCTTAACTATTTCATGCGGTAAAACTAAGCCTAACTATTAGATAGAACGGAAAATGTACGTATAGGGTGATCCGTAAAGTCCTTGCGCTGTAATTTGCCAACTAACGCTTCAATGTTACGCTGCACTATTTTCTAATTATAGAGCTCTGCAGTGTTGTTGCACAAAATTTTCAATCAACTTTTGCTCTTTACATGCATATTTAACAGACGAAACTCTCTATTAAAATGATTAAAAGGAAATTGAGTAAACTACACTCGTTGCTTTTAAGCAACGCTCTATCTCTTAAACATTTAACACAACTTTTCCATGAACGCTTGTAAAGTTGCTTGATTGTATATTTGATTTCGTATACTTTGCACATGCTTTACAGAATTTTACATGCCCTTTTGTTAGTTTGCTTAACGATTCAAGGTAAAAGATTACATTATTTGGCATTAGTAAAGCAAAAGAAGGCTTTACCTCCAAGAGGATCATTTTCTAAAGACGACGTATTCGTATTTATGAAAAACCTATAAAAATCAGGGCAACATCATGCAACAATCTTGTTCAGTCGCTAGAAACACTATTCCCGTTCGCGGCTTTAGATACTCAGTCACTGACGGGCTTAAAAGAAATCATAATATAGTTTCAAATAATAATTATTCATTTAAAGGTTTTGAGTTAATATAAATTTGGAGGAGAAAGATATTTCTTATACTGTATTCTTGCACGTATAAACAGCACCTTTAATTTTTACATTTAATTTTTTGAAATCTATTCTCGTTCCCAAAATACAGTAAATGTTACCGTAATAAATTTATATTAAAATGTAGTTATTCACGTGTAGAAGTCTGACGCCTGCTTTTCATTTGCTTTTTGGGAAAATAAGTGTGGGTTATACACGAAAGAATGCGGTAATTGAAACATAAATTAATTAATGGAAAACATCTTAGCCAAGTTGTTGATGCCACTAATTTCTTTCAGCTTGATAAGATCACATCTTATTTTAACCATTATATATGTTTAAAATTTTAAGTAATCTACAGAATATTCCTTTAATATTTGTACAAATGAATTTTTAATTAGTATAAGCATACTAATTAATATAAAGCATACTAGGGCTATCTACCTAAAAGGGAGGATGCCTTCATGAAGAACTTTCTAAAGGAAACTTACTCGATATATGGAGATTATCACAGAAATTCTCATAACATAAGCCAGGAACAATCTACAAGCTTATTGTTATAGATTACATATATATTAAGACGTAACTTATATTAAATTTATTACAAGGTGTTTTAGGAAGAGTCAGAATACGCATTACAAATGGGAAAAACCACTGAAATGCCACTGATACATGTAAGAAATAAACTACAAGATTACTGTCATAGACTATACGTTTGAAAACATGAAAAGTACTTTCAGCGAGGATTAGAGTACGCGTTACATATGGAGAAAACTTCAGAAATGCCTACGATAAAACAAAAAAGTAATATACAAGTATAACTAGGGGGCCCATACATCTAAGTGTTGTTAGCTTCTATTGTTTTACGTCAGTCTGTTTTTTCCTAATAACATTTCCTAAAAACTGTATCTTTCTGTTGCCAATTATCATTTTAAAAAATCTGTCTTGCCGTGATTACGCGCTTCAAAGCTGTGAGATTACAGACTCCCCTTCTGGCTCGTATGACGTCTGGGAGAAGATCCAGCAATATATTTCATATTCTTCTGTAAGAGGCGTTCCAATTGAGTGAGCGATAAAGCTGATAGTCTTCATGGCGGCAAGGCTGTACACCCAGTGGTCTCCTGTACGAGGAGTAAACTAGAAATCTTTTGATGACGAATTTGGAGGCTTTTTGCATGGATTAATTGCGTGGGCTTCTTTAAAACGTGCATCTTAATCACCATCATAATATCTTTCATATAACTTCGCTTTCTCCCATTTGAGCATTTGAAATGATTCATAAGAATTCGTGTAATAGTAAGAGGAATTTGTACTACAGTATTTACTTCGAGTATACAATCAATCATAGGTTGAACAATTTGCTGTGTAGACAGAACTTCGTAAAGAAACCCTTCAGTCTTTAATTTTTCTCTCGATGAAGATTGCGGTTCTCAAGTAATCGACAGTTCATCTTCATCTTCAGCACTTGAGGCATTACCATAATTAGCATCATATAGTTCATCGTCACCGATGTCCATTTTGTGGAGGATAAGTCTATTACAAAATACATGTTCCGCCGTCACGGCACCCCTCGCTGAACCTGCAACTCTGAACTGCAACCTGCAAATCTGAGGCGTACGGACACCACGAAAGGTGGGGAAGCCTATTGAAAAACCGCAGCTATGGCCGTCACGCTAGCCCACTCGAATGGTCGAAGCCACGACTACCCGGAACAGCGCTTGCTTTCCTTCTAATCATAGGAACTGGGTTCATATCATGGAGGCAAGAATAAGAGAGGTGTTCAACCACGCACTACCAGTGAAGTACTGCTCCCAGGCTTTGGTCTCCAGATGGGGTGTTTTTTGTTTACATCTAGAGCATCCTTGACAGCACTTTGATCGTATTTTCACACACGACAGTTTTATACAAATCGAAAAGCAGGACACTTTCGCATAAAAAACATTCATTGTTGGATGAATAATAAAGTTTTGTATAACTATACATAGTGACATTTAAGCAAAAATCACATCTTCCTTATCTTTTTATAACTTGCAACAGCGATTTTGCTGTACCTTTAAAATTGTATACGTCTTTCGATACCTTTGATAGAGTATTCGCTACGTTTATTTTATGTTTCAAACACCAAACTGTTTCAAATAAAAGACATGTTTTGTCATCCGTATATTATCATTTTATTTTTACATAACCAAAAAATAGTTACTTTGAGATTACACTTTGGGTTAATGAAAAAAAATAAAGTTCTGTCTCTCTTTTTTAAAATTTTATTTAGCAACATGTTCAATTGATGACTAAATGTAATACAAAATTATGAATGAAAAATCTTTGTTATTCTATATACATACTTGAATAGTGGTCTGCTATATTCGAAAGAGTTTCAACGCATGCAAAAAGCATCATCAATGTTATTAATCGATATATCAATATACTTTGCCTATTGTTACCTTCTGGATTACCTCGTAGTATGAAAATTTCAGGTAGTTGTGAATTTAAATCAGTTAGTTCTTTTATTTCTCCCTCCTCCTTAGCATACTTTCGTGGTGTAGTGGTCAGCATGCTTGGCGCGCATTCGAAAGGTCCGCTGTTCGAGTCGGGGAGAGCATTGTTAATTTTTTATCTCTCTTGCTTTCAAAAAGTGTCTAATGTCTTTACAACTGTTTTAAAGAATTAAGCAATATTATGCACAGTAAGGCATTCAAGATTTCAATCTGATGACAGTTAGGTTAATGTATGTTTAAATGTGAAATGGATAGTTATTATTTATTATATTATCAGAGCACTATTAAACTGGGTAAAATCGCTAAAAGAGGTATTGATGCTCTGCCAAAGTATATTTACTAGAAAATTTGAATTAGATAATGAATGTATCCTAAAACGTGTTTAAGTCAAAAGTCTGAAACTTGATGGCTAGATGTAAATATAAAATTATGCATGTTAAAATATTTGTAATTAGGTACATAGATCAAGTTGTTTTTATTAAATAGGGTAAGGCATGCAAGGGCTGTCTGCCAAAAGGGACAGATGCCATCGTAGAGAAATTTCGAAGGAAAACTGACTTTGAGTTTGTATTAAAAATAATGCAGGCAATTTTCAATAAAATTATACTTATACACATTTCTTATGTAAAAAATTCTGGTATATGCTAAATTATTGTAAATTACTTTACTCTAAAAAAATAGTGGATGCACAGAAATTAAAGATACCGAAATGAAAGAATACGTTGAAAATGAAAAATATTAAATATATATGGTTATTTATGCATATGCTTGCAAAAAAGAATGTATCTGTCTTTAGCAAAATACGTAAATATTTATTAAATTATTTATAAATGTATTTGGGAATGAAGGATTTATTCATTCATTAACTCCAGAGAAAATTACTGTGAACAAATCTAGGATTTAAATATATCTAAATTTATAATGATTATAAACACTATCTAAATCTCAGAAGGATTAACCTATTTTGTGAAATAGAAGGAAACTTTTATTTTATTATTATTTTTTTTAAAGTGGACGGTTTGAACGGGCCCCCCCCCAAAAAAAAACCGGGCCCTAGACATTAGTCTTATTTGTCTATACTATGGTCCAGCCCTGATCCAAATATATAATAAACTTAACATTTAATTGCAAACTTAAATTGAAATTCTGTTGACAAATACGTTTATACAACTACACTGGTGTGCAAATATTAAGGACGAAGTCGAAAAATTAGCATATCAGCTGAACGAAGAGGCAGAGCGGACAGAAAGACCAGTCAGAAGATTAAGTAAGGTGATGTACGGTAGCACATGCGCAGATAGGCAGGTAGACGTAATGGGGGAGTGTCTGAGTAGTGTAAAGCATGTTGTCGGCGTAAGATCAGTATTTCTGGCAAAGAGATTGCACGCCGTATAGCAGGTAAAATCACACCGAGTTGCTGCCTAAGCGAGAAATGGCGAATAATCAATCTGTTAGACGACATCTGGATGCTTTTACCCGAGGTCGAATCATTGGGAAGTTGGAGGAAGGCCGCAGTGTGACAAGTGTGGCTGCAGATTTCGGAATTGCTCACAGCATCGTTTCACGACTTTGGAGACAATTTCAAACTACAGGAACAGCTACCCGGGGGTCTAGTAGTGGTCGTCCAAGAGGAACCATACCCGCAGATGACCGGTATATTGCCTTACAGGCCAGAAGAAACAGGCGGCAGACAGCGGGAGAAATCGCTAGACACACGACACAGGCGACTGGACGACCGGTACCGCGTTTTACCGTGGCCAGAAGACTGCACGGTGGTGGTCTGTTTGCACGATGCCCTGTACGGTGTGTACCTCTAACGCCTGCCCATCGGAGAAGGCGTTCTCTGTGGTGCCGGGAACACCGGAATTGGAGAGACAATGAATGGGGACGAGTACTCTTTACAGATGAGAGCAGATTTAGTCTGAGTTGCGATTCTAGACACATACACATCTGGACAGAGCGGGGAACACGCAATAACCCCTTCAACATCATCAAAAGGGACTGTTTTGGAGGTCGCGGAGTTCTCGTTCGAGCAGACATAATGCTTGGTAGCCGGACCGACCTTCATATCTCCCAAGGAGGTTCGTCACCTGGGACTGCTATTGTAACGAGGTTCTTCTTCCTTACATGCGTCTTTTCACAAGGGCTATGGGTCCTCAGTTCCTCTTCATGGACGACAACGCTCCACCTCATCGCACAGTTACTGTCGAAGAGCTGTTGGAGAGTGAAGATATTGAACACATGGATTGGTCGGCAAGGTCTCTGGATCTAAATCCCGTCAAGCATGTACGGAACTTACTAGGGAGACCCGTGGCAGCACGTAACTTATCGCCAGTAACGATTCCGAAACTGCGATTGGTGCTACAAGAGGAACGAGCAGCAGTGTCTCAATAGCTCATTAACAACCACATATCCAGCATGCACAAATGATGTGAAACCTGCCTAGCAGTCAGGGGAGATCATATCCCCTATTAAAGACCGGATGTTTCTTGCTGGACACCCATCACAGGGATGTTTCGGCCTTCAGTCGCATTGCGCTCCATGCTACTTTATCAATAAAGCTTCTTTTTACCCCTCTGATTTCTCTTTTAGTAAGTGTTGCTTACATTACTCATGTCCTTACGTATTGGGGATCTTACGGTATTAAATGTGTTGATTTGGAAAGCTTTTGTACAAAGTTATATTGAAAAAACCGTCTCGTCCTTAATTTTTGCACACCAGTGTATTTAAGGAAGAAATGTTCGTAAATAAAAGCAATCTGTTAAAAGATATTGTAAAGCAAATTCTATGAGATGCGTACTCAAGAAAGTAGCAAAGAAGAGTTTTTAGAATATGTGTTGTTGAAATTAAAGGTAAAAAAATCTGATAAGTATTAAAAGAATTATTTCCTTACATTTTATAATACCTCTGTTACAAGTTTTAAATAATATTTAAAAAGAGACCTTTTTTTTTTCCTTTTCAGAAATATTTATAGAAAGTTAAGTACATGGAAATCAGCACCAATGTTTAACATATTTCGCTCTTAAAATAAAAGGTGCTCTAATCTGAAATGAACCGAACAAAGCATTAATGATAAATTGAGTCAGATTATCGATTTAAAAGATGCGTCAGAAGCTGAAAAATCATCACATATTTGAGAAAGTATTTTAGAAAGAAGCTCTGTGAATAGAAAAGAAATAATGCGCAATTCTAATATTAATAGTACAATAAACTTTGATCCTAATTTTGGTAATTCTCAACCGAATAAAATCGAATTACCTTAAATTTTTTTCTAATGTAATTAACGAAAACTTGTGAAAATATTTTATTCAAATTGATCTAGAAAAAGCATACCATTTCATTCCGTTCAGAATAAAATGTTGTTTAAAAATGCATTCTTTTCACATATTTAGGACTCTGAAACATTGTAGAAAAAGAAAATATATACATTTATACATATATTGATGACGTAATTACATAATGTTTACATCCGATTATGGTGTATACGAGCCAGTTTCCCTTAGAAAGTCCTCCACGAAGGCATCCCTCCCCTTAGGCAGATAGCGCTCGTGTGCTTTGCCATAATTGAATAACCAATAACCATAACCATACATCTGATCATGTCAAAACCCATTAATGGTAAATCACTGAATGTTTTGGTCTCCACCAAGGAATCGCCTCTGCTTCAAAACAGTGAATGGGAAAAACCAGCTAAGGCCTCTCCTCTTACTTCCCACCTCCATGGTTCATATTTGGTGCCCCCAGAGCTGTTACTGACATAGTATTATACTAAGCCAATGCACGCAATCCCAGGGGGTTTGTGGAAGATAAAAGAAAAATATCGCAATTTAGACACAGAACGTAAATTTTTGTAAACTAATTAAAGCAAACACCAATGAATTTAAAAGCGTACATGACACTTATTGAACTTTCGACCATATTACAATTCACATCACTGAATCGGAATGATTTACTTACTGCACATAATTAGGATGATCTCTAAAAGTTAAAACTTCACTAAATCGCGATGATTCGTCTAAAACTGCATAGAATTAGGGTGGTTTCATTCAAACTTCATTGAATTGGGGTGTTTCACTCAAACGTACATAGAATCAGGATGAATCTGTATGATTCACTCAAAACTGCAAAAAGCACAGAATTAGATTAATTCCCTTCAAACTTCATTAAATCGGGATGATTCATCCAACACACTGTAAAGTCAGGATGATTCTCTTCAAACTTCATTGAATCAGGACGATTCATTTAACTGCTTAGAATCAGGATGATTTTTGAAAAGTTTACTATGTGGGATTCACTATATGGATATGCCCCTAGTTAGAAACAACTCTTGAATTCTTAAACACTGGTTATCCTTTAACCGAATTAATCATTCGGCGCCTGCGTTGGGCTACGAGTTTATATCAGGAGACCATACATTTAAGCGTTGCTAACTTCTATTGCTTTATGACAGATACTGATTATTTTCTTAAAATATTTTTCAAATTTTATCTTTCAGTTGGCAATCACCATTTTAAAAAAGTCTGTCCTGCCGATTCATCTTGATTCTATGTACGATCTTGAAAGGCGTAAAGTTACACAAGCTTATTATTGTAGATTTTACATTTTAAACAAGAAAAGTATTTACAGGAAAATTTAGAATAATAATCCTGTTTCGTCGCTTTAAGTAACAGGTTTAGTAACTACCGAATAACAGACCGTTGATCATCATTGGAAGTTGTAGAATGATGTATTCCTTTGGTTTAAGTAGAAAATTAAGACAATTATTTCAAGTACTTTCATTGCAAATTACAGCTTTCCCCAAATTTTTTTAAAGTAATAGTAATTTTTTACTTTTACTGCCAACACAAAATTATAAAAGACTCCATTCTGTTAGTCTGACGCTAATTGTATACGTATATATCAAATGAAAGGGGATCGAGTGTAATTGTATTTATAAATTAAACAAAGATGCGAAAGCTTTAGAAAAATATAGGAACACAGTATGTAAGTTTTGGCATATAGTTTATTGTTAAAGATATTCTTTTACGTCTAAAAGGTAACGAAGATAAAAATCAAATATTTCGGTTGTATAGGAGAGAGTATAACTCTTGCGAATACATCAGAGATAAAAGCATTTTCTTTCATTTCCGACGTTTCAGATGTATTCGCTGTTAATGAGATTTCGGTTCTGCGAATCTTCAGTAAGCCTCAGATAGAATTTTACATGATTTGCCATTTTCCTTCTCGATCTGGTTGGGATAAGTTTAATCAAAGTGTTTCAGATTTAATCTTCTCGGTTAATTTAAGTTTAATTTAGTCACAGTCAATATGAGTATCTGCAGAAGAATTTTGTTGTTTTATTTGCGAATGAAAATGTGGCATCAGAGTGGAAAAACGCATTTTCGCTTCATTGTATTTTGAGGCTAATGTGATAAAAAGTTGTGAGGGTTTATTCAATGGTAGTAAGTTAATTTTTAAAAGCGCAAATTAGGCACAGGGAAGGTCTTTGTATTAGAAAGGTTTCAGTGTTTAAGAAATAACAGTAGACAAATAGCTAAAAGTAAAGATTATAGAAAGCATTAATTTAGATTATAGAAAGCATTTAATAATAATAATTAATACTATTAGTGATTTCGTAGAAAGGCTGCACGTTTTTATTTATTACATATATGTTGCCGAATTGCGAACTTAAAAGGGGATATGATTCCTAAAAATTTACAATTTCTTTTATATTAAACAAATCTAAAAGGCAGTTCCATTTGAAAAATATTACAAATAAGAAAGTTGCTTCTATACTTCGTATCAGATGAAAAAAGGGGCGAAGAGAGCTGATTAGATGCGAAGACAAATATGTAAAACTCAGAAAGAAGGAAAGTATAATAGAATAAAATGTTGTTATAGCGATTCAATTGCATTATGGTATGAGATCTGATAACTAATTGCACTCAACCATAAAAGTTACTTAAAACTGCTGCACTGGTATTTAGTTTGTCAGGACTGAGTGTTCTGTGCATATGTTTTGCAAATATTGTGAAGTAACTTACTAAAGTCCTGATCTGGAACAGGGAGCTGAAATGAGCTTTGTTCTGGTGTAGATACTGTGCTGGAGAGTAACTGCACTTGAAAGGGATTTAAAATCCTCTTTTATTAGAACAATATTATTTACACACTTCCCAACTCGGGAGGGATACAGAAAGTAAAAGACCACACTTGGGCCTAACTTAACAATCAGATAAATTTATACTAAACCTAAATAGAAATTTAATTAAACTTTGCTCGCAGAGCAAATCGCGGAGTTGGCCTCTAACTAAATGGTGCGTAGCAAGAAATACTAATACTAGCGCACTTCAATTTATTTCAATCTGCAATCACGTAGTAAGCACTATGGGTTATAATTTTAGCTGCTAGCTGGTCAGGCGAACGTCGAACAGAATGACCGTGATCCGAGATTAAAAGCTCTCTCACACTGAGAGATTTCTACCTCTGGTTTAAATAGTACTTGGCTGTACTTCAAATTAGCATTAGCTGAAAACGCGCGCTTCTTCTGACGGGAAGTTGAAACAGAGAAGAGATAGAAAGATTTAAATTAAAATAAAACTTTGTTAGTTTAACTAAAACCTTACAAGTTAACTAACCAACTTATGCAATGAATTTATTTATATTTTACAAGCCAATACGTTAGGCCAGAACGTAGGAAACGCCATAGGTAAGTAAAATTTATTCAGACGTTACAGATTTACACCAGGAAAACTGAATAATAATAATAAAAACCTTCTCGTAGATTGATTAAAGATAGAGAATGAAATTAGTTTAAGAAGATATGCTACCGAAAGTTTATGTCTGTGAACTAGCCTTATGGCTGTAATAAAGTTTTCACTAAGAAATGCACAGGTATTTACTACTGAGTTGCATATTAGCTTGCGTTAAGTTTGGAGGGAAGACTGAAACTCACACTGGAATTTCCCTTCTAAAAAGACATGATAGTCCCTAAGAAACGTTCAGAGCAATGCTGTCAGACACAAGAACAATATTATATCCCAATCAGTTTCATTTTCTGGCATTCTTTGTAAGATAATTTATTATATACTTCTCCAGATAAGTATTCCTTTCAGATGCTTAAAGATAAATGATTCCTTATTCTCTAGTCCAAATAGCTCTTTTGGATCGAGCCGGTCTGATTCATCTCTGTAGGAATGCACACAAGCAAATAGATATAAATTGATATTTTCGAAGAAACCTCTTTTATGAAAGGTTAGATGAAATGCAAGCAGTGATTCTGAAGCAGTATGGCTTAATTATGCCAGCACGACGTCTCCCAGCGAAATGGACGCATATATGAAATAAATGTTGCTTGGGAAAGACTTGACTAAGCCATACCAGAAATACTCGGTGCCGGCTAAAAATGAATATAAATTCAATTTCAAATCATAATAATTAAAAACTTAGCAACCATACCTCGGTTACACTATATATAGATGAAGCTATTGCTTACAACATATACTATTCATTTCAAATCCATAATAAAGCATTTTAGAGCAAACTTCACTGTGTGACAGAATGAGACAAACGTATATGACTCTCACACCAGATACTTCATTAATATCTTTAATAAATAAAATGAAGTACTTAACTTTGAAATAGCTTTATTCGGCAGCAACATTAATTTTACGTACTTTAATCTCAATACGAACAATTTCGATAGCTTCAGAATAGTGCTCAGATAAAGGGTCATTAAATCAACGCTGGTAATTTTAAAGATAATGTTTTTACTGACTTAAGTATTTGTTGGTGAAATACCTTAAATTCTGCCCGGTAAGCTGTTGTTTAATTCTCTCTTCATTTGCACATTCAAGGCAAAAAATTTCCTGGAATAAACGAATACGAGAAGTGAAAACTATTCGGATAAATTTATAATAAACCTAAGTTTATAAACTAAACATTGGTATTTAAGAGATTAAACTGTCAAAAACATGCAGATTCAGTACTCATATGATTTCAGCTTCCACATCGTATTCAGAACTCAATGTTACATAATAATATAAATATACAGTTTTCTCTAGAATTCTAAAGAATAATTTAGATGATATATTTACAATTGTTTATGCGAATTGAATCTGAAATGCTCTATTTCTTCATACTATAAAAGGTTAAAATTTTCCAATAAGTACACCTCTCATTTCATTATAAATCGACTGAAACGTTGCAAGATTTATTTCAAACCAACAAGAATAGAAGTTTTCATATTTAATTAGTATTTATCATCGAGATTCTTTATTTGAGACGTATATTTAGAAGTCCATAGTCTCGACTTTCGGCAAATTTCTAAGTGTATTATTCTTATTACTTTACTCTGTCACGAAAGAGGCATTAAACATGTGATTCAACCAGTGTGCGGAGCGTGCAACGATGCGCAGCATTTGCTAAAGAGAAAGCAGGGAAAATTCAATAATGGAGTCATGCTACAGATACAGCTTGCGGCAGATCGTTCTATCGTATAAGCACGAATTGCTAAATGCTGACAAATCAATGCAACAACCGTTTCAAAAGCAATAAGGATTTGCATACACCTTTTGAGGCAACAAACGGCGATAACTGTTCCCATCGATTGTGCAATAATACATCAGAGAGAGAAGCTAAAATAGTCTTCAATGGTACTACTATTAAGTCGGTACTGTAAATTAAAGGGTGAATCAACCAAAAGCACGTGAATGCATCGATTTATCAGTAACTTCATTCGAATCTTGCAAAGAATACATAAATATAAATGTGGAATTTTTATTACATAAAAATGCATGAGAATTTAATGTAGAACAAACCTATTAGGGAACACTAAGACAATACATAAGTAACTGCTTATTGAGAGATGCAAAGTGCTAAAACCTGCTGCACAACTTTGCCGCTATTTTAAACAGAAAGTAAATCCTTGGAAAAGGAAAAGAAGAACTCTTATCAAAATAATCTCACCGAAAAGCTTTACAATCTCAAGCAGGAGAGGCGGTATTTCGTATGCCTCTTAACACAGACCACAAAGATGGATTTTTAAAATCAGAATTTAACTTTGCACCAGATTAATTTTCTCCCTTCTCTTAATCTCCTGTTTCTAAGAGTTGGTCATTTATTTCACATTTCTGCTCCAAAATGCTAGACATTTGTGAGCATCGGCCAAATCTTTAAAAGTTTTATATTCAAAGAACGTCAAGAAATATTTACTCGACTTACGAAAAATTTTGCAAACACGCATTCGATTTAATTTATGTTTTATATTTGTAAAAACGGGTAGGAGTAAAGAAAAGGTCTACATATGGAGGAGTTTAGAGTGAAGTGGCATAACTCTGCACATAGAATGGCGCATGGTCAGCTATAATTTAAGTATAACAATTTTTTCTGCATAACAATTTTTTCTTCAACAATATTTGGTTTAACTCTACTCTCCTAAATATAAAAATATTATGCAAGAAAACATTATTTACTATTTAAATAATAACGCTAATTATACAACCAATACAATAATTTTGAGTAAAAACGGCATTTCATTATAAAATAAGAATATAAAACATTTTTATTGACCTCTTAAATGAAAATAGAAATTTCAATCTATTACTTAGTGTGAGAAGAATATCCGTCATGAAGTTACATACACATGATAAACTAATAGAAATTGGTGCAGTATATTACAGTAGCGCTCATTTATCATAAGTTAAACATCCATATTCTTATTTATAACTTAGTTTAATAGACACTTTTAGTACAAATCTCGAAAGTGTCTAACAGAACAAGTTGGCAAATTTTTAAAATATCAATGGTGTAGAGGAAAAATATATTTATTAATAGCATGGCTCTCCTTTTCTCTCAAGTATTACATTATGTCACATTATATTACACAGCATTTTTTCAAAACTTCTGGTTTTTGAAAAGGTATACCTAGTATATTAAATAAGGTGATCACAAATATCCCACTGTTTCTTAAAGAAAACTGAAATTCCATTACTGCATGTTTAAACGAAAAAATTGAATTTGTTCCGAGTACTGTAATGCAATATTAATTTATGCTGTTTGTAAGTATATTCCAATCAGTATTAATATTAAATGTACGAAATGTCTTAAAACTTTGAAGTAAATTATCACTATGCCTTATAAAGAACCACTGAGAAGAGGAAAGTGTGTAAAGAACTCTTTTATTTAACTAAAATAAACGTTAACAGAAGACACCGCTCGTGCTTAAAGAATAGCTAGCAATTATGGCTTAAATCAAAGATAAGGAAATTGATTTAACTAAGTAAATGTAACTTTGTCTGTGTTAGCTCAAACACATATAAAGAAACGCGCAAGTTGAGGCGTGACAAGCCTAATGGCGAGAATAACGCAAAGCCGCAGAATGCTATTCTTAAAAGAATCAAATTAGCAACTTGGCCATCAGCAGGCAGATGCTACCCTCTAAAACTCTCCTTTAAATAGTACATCTTTTTTGTCGTGCTATGTTGTGACTCACTTGTCTGAAAGTAAAACTAAAACAAGCCCATGAAGTTCATCGTGATAACTAGAGATAGATTGCGATTGTCGTTGGCAAGAGCCTTGAGCTCCATACAAGTGACAGTACGACTTCACTCAGTTCCGTCCCCAATTCTGAAGGACAGCACCCCCGGGGGACGGGCCTGAGGGTCCCAACCCTCTTACCCTACCATAAACCCCTCGAGAAGGCTTTCGGCTCTCCGCATATTTCGAGTGCCCACCATGCCTCACAGACACTATACATTTACAAACATTTATGCCTTTTCAGGGATTCGAACCCGGGCCCTTCGGTATCGCAGTAGGCTCCTTTAACCACTATACCAGCTATCTCCTTTCTACCTCATTTAAATACCACGCGAGCTAGAAAATTACATTCTGGCAGGAAAATGGAAACGAGGAGAACAGGAAAGCAGTTTAACATAAAATAACTGGTTAATAAACTAAACGAGCTCTTACACAGTCACACGACTTTTGCAGTGATACAAAAAGTATAGAAAGAAGTTTTTAGACTCTGTGGTAACTGTGATGAAATATGGGTGCCCAACTTCACTCCAGAGTCAAAACGAATTCAGATAATACAAGGTTAATGAGCTGGTCATTGAAGCTGCGTAAGAATGGGTCTATTTGCACACAAAAGAGCTTTATTCGTTTGGAAATTTCCTCGATTCTGGAACAGTTGCATTGCAATGGCAAGTAATTGCATAAAAATAATAGTATGTAATTTCTGGAGTTAATAAATAAAGTTCAGCTGAGAAATTCTTGCTTCGTTCAAATAGAAACATGAATGTGAATAAACTTTTACGCTTCGAATTACCAATTTTTTATTAAATATATTAGCCAAAAGTTATGAATACCTTCACTGTAAAAACCAAGTGTCTTAAAAAATTATTTTTAAACAAAACAATGAAAAGAACAGTGCGTTTTATGATTATTTACCCTAATGAGAGCGGAATTTTAACATATTCTGATTTGGGGAACCAGTTAATGTTTTTCATTCGTGACCTGTAATTGAATTCAGTTTCAGTCTTCAACAGAAACGTACGTTGTATGCTTTTCCTATTGCTTTTTATTGCATTAAAATAATTTTACACCTTTTTTCCCCTTGTATTAGACGAGAAGTAATTTCAAATAATTGCCTCTCGTTACGTTTGAAACTTATGTAAACAATTTCTCCCTTAGATCTCATGGCAGCTTGTTTTTCGTTAAAACCTCTATCAAAATGAATAAACTAAATTATTGTAATATAAATACAATCAGAAACTGATTTATAGCGGCGGATTACCTGAGCCCTCTTTAAGAAAGCTTGTTTATTGCGGAAAGAGGGGGGGAATTATTACTATGAACCGTAAATATTCAAGCTCTCTTATAAATAATGATCTCTGATGACTTGGAAAATTTAGTTTCTTCATTTCAAATGAAGATTATCATCACGTTATTTTACAGCGTATTAATTTTACTTTTAAAATTGCTTTAGTTTACTGAAACAAATGAGGTATTCTATAGATTAAACTATTTGAAAAGAAAGCTAAGTTGTTAACAGTATTTTTCTTCTGATTATAATGTGAGTAATTCCTATTTTTTGCTTTATTTTATTAACTACCCTCAGATTAACTATGATTTAAAGTTAAACATGGGTATCGCAGTTATAATTATTTCGGTAAATTAGGAATCGACTGCTACTACACAAGAGCGATTTTAGAGAAAATATTCTGATGCTTCTCCTCTTTTACGCAAATGCAAAATTCAATAAAAGAATCTCAGCCGAGAAACCTGAATTGTCCCAACAAATTATACAAAACCGTTTGTTAGTTGCACATAAATAATATAACTTGCGAATGTGCAGGAGAATTTACCATTTAGAATCATTAGAATTTCCTGATCTTTCCTAACAATATGCATTTGTAATGATTCAGTGCGTTATATTTTAACTTGCTTATTACGCAGAGATGCCTAACTAATCTTAATCATCTAAAGATGCTATAGAGTAAGTGATTAATTATGCAGTCCCGTATCTAAGGTCGACAAGGCGGGGTACCTGTCTTGGGCTACAAATTCAAATGTGACACTAGATATTATTAGGAGTATTGTCTAATTTTACTGCAACAGCAGTCTAATTTTGTTGCAAAATTAGTAGTTTTAAGGCCAGGTTTAAAAACCCCTTTTAAGAAGATATATAATTAAATAGTAAAAACCCTTTTAAAGGAACATAGTATAAAAAGAAAGTTAAGTACGAGGAAAAAGAAATTTAAGTTCAATTACGATTGTAAAGATAAGATTAGAGACAGGACAATAAAGGGACTTATCAGTTGCAGTGGTTTTCAAATGGGAAGTAGAACGACAACTTCGACGCGCTCCGTTTCCATAGCAAAGCTTCTTGGCAAGTGGAGAAGCAGTGTACCTATTTTCTGAGACCACAAACAATAAAAAATAACTTTGGACCGTACTGGACCAATGCAATAATTCAAACTAATGTACTTTGAGCATATACAACAGACCGTCGAAGTGGACTGTGTCTTCAAGAAATGAAGAAAGGCATTTAGATTTTCTGCAGCCTGCCGGGAACTTAGCCTTGTCTTTGAATCTAGTCGGAACGAGGCACGCGTTTCGGCGTCTTAAAGCTGAATTTATGATATTTATGTTTTCTTTTAGTTTTGGGGTTCCTTTTTTTCTTTTTTTAAAGTCTCCATTCAATAGTCCACACTATACTTGGCGAGACGCAAACATTTAGTTAGCGCTTACGTACGCGGACGCAGCACTAGGATTGTCGAGAATAATCACGTCAGTTTTTAGTTATTCTTATTAAGGCAAGTCATAATGATCTTCATTTAGGGTAAAAGAAATCATTGGGGCTCCTAGACAAAGACTCTCGGGAGCGGAATATAGAAAAGGAGCCAAAGATAGGGCCGAAGAAGGGACACAAATTGCAGCTAGGAACAAAATGGCTTCATGGAAAAGGTGTACCTTCGCAACTTGCCCTGCCCGAAGTTTAGAATGATGCTGACGTTCTAAAAATGTTAATATTTCTTTCAGTTTGTATATACAAAATGACGAATCTTTAGCTATCATCCCAAACATTCTACAGATCAGAACTTAAGCAAACAACCTCAGACTAACGACTAATCCCACCAATGGCCGAGTGGTTAAGAATGCTGAATATTGGTGGTTCAATCTCTCTTGGTTTCATGCCCAAGCAAACTGAGTGGCTGTATAATTGTTTCATGGTTTTCTCCATAAGAAACGTGAGTACGAGTCAGTCTCTCTTAGAAAGCTCTCCACGAAGTCATTCCTCCTGTTACGCAGTTAGCCCTCAGAGCTTTGCCATATTAAAATAACCTAACCTAGCCTAATGCGTGTGCAATGAATGCGGATTGGCGAGAAGCTTTATGTGGATTCTCCTAGAGCGGAAAAACGAATGGTGGAGAGGACTGGAGCATTAGAAGAATTCGTGCCTTTAATTCGAAAGCAAGCTCATCGGAGAGGCAACTTCCCTAAGAGGGGTCACGTAGATTTTTAATTATATAACTGTTTGCATGTACCTTTCTTTTATAACAAAAATAACACATTTAGAATTTCTTAGTATAAAATGGATTTGACATTTTATCTCAAACCCTACTCTACTTTTGTGTTTATTTAAATCAATTAAAATTTGTTGAAGAAACTTAAAGGAGGAAGAACGAGGGCGGTAGTTTGAAGCTTTTGCTCCAGTTAGGAAAAATCCAAGATCCGACGCTGCAATTACAGAAAAAACCGGGTAGTTTTTTATAATTTTTGACTGGCAGGGCACATTAGTATGTATTTTTTTTTCGGGCAATCGAATCGCAAACTTCCACATGCTGTTGGACATGTAAATCGCATGCAAAAGAAGAGCACGCCCACAAGGAAGAGAGTGCAGTAATTATTTGAAAAGCTGTTAGCCAACTTTTATGTAATCCACACAATATTAAAAATACTTCTCTAAAGCAGAGATTCACAAACTTTTTCTTGCATTGACCCTTTTAAAAAGAATGGTTTTCTTCATAGATCCCCCTAGATTTTTCTATATAATCTACAGCATAGAACATAATCATAATTCAAATAACTGCTCATAAATAATTGAAATAGCATAGTTAATTAAGGATGTGAAGAACAAAAGTTAGATTTATGTTTTATTATTTTTTTATATTATTATTGTTTTTAATTTTGCAAATGTAAACATGTTTTGGAAAAAAAAGTCACAGGTTCTAACTGAGCCAAAAGTTAGATTTTGACTAATCTGACGGCTGTGTTTGATGTATTAATGCAATTGTTTTTAATATTTGACATAAATTTGCCTAACTTAATACATTAATTACCTCGTTGCTTTGCATTATCTTTGTTTTCATAATTACAATTTTACCATTTTTCTGAAGTAACAGAGTTTGTACAAAACAAAGTGTTTTGGAATGAATTTAAGTACATGCAATTTTACTATGTATATTTTAAATGAGCTAGCTATAATCCGAATTTCAATTAAATAATTTTTAAAAGAAAATATACGCGTTGGATCAATGAAAATTTCTACGATAAAAGCAAAAGAATATAAAATTTTTTAGAAAAATGCTATCTCGCAATAAAATGTCAAGGAAAGCATTAAATAGACTGATTATTTCTTTTACTATGATGGCTGTTTGTAACACACAGGGTGACAGCATATAAGAAAGACTTAATTTCCAAATACAGTTTCAAAACATAACGTTCGTACGTGATAGTTCAACGTTTCAAAAGCTGTGTTTTAAGTTACAACTTCTGTTTGGAACAGTTTTGAGCCTTTTAATTGACTGATGATCCAGTCACGTTCGCCACTAAATTCTAAAAGATTTCAACTGAATTTTTTCCCTGAAATACATTCTGTTATTTGTTTTCAGCTCATGTTTGCTTTACAGCTCCAAAGATAACGTAAGTGGCTTAGGGCTTTTTTCTAGAAGAGACGATGTTGGAAATGCTGCCAAGAAATCTGAGACAATGATATCAAATACCCAAATACTTAACAGGGAATGAAATTATTCAATATGGAATATCTGCGCACACACACATATACTGTATAAGGAAAAAACAGCGTACCTCATAAGATTTCTAAAGAAAAGGCTCACGAATAATTATGAGAAACTGTAACAATTGCTAGATTATTATTTTCAACAGTGTCGAGACAAAATGACTACTGAAATCCAATAAGCTGACATAGAAAGCTATGTATCTTTATTTGGATTGGATTTCATTATTTAATTACGCCAAAGCAGACTATGGCTTATATTGGTTATCTAGGGTTTGAATCGAAACTGGTGCACATATGCTTAGAATGTAATTTAAAAGCGTTATGATTCGAAAAAAAATATTAGATAACCTAACTTCAAATACAAAATGATGGTAAAAATTTGTTTTAGTTTATACTTTTATTTCCTTCTTCTTCGTTAAACTAAAAAATATTGAAGATAGGTAGGAAAGGTGTAGGCTATTGCTATGTGGTTTTGCGCTCTGTCGTTTATATTAGTTCCTTCATTAAAATGTTGATAGGAACTTCAGTTAGCGTTTTAAATTAATATTATTTTCCCTGGATAAATATATATATGTAAAATATATGTTGCAAAAATTATAAAGAACAACAAAGCTTTCAATAAATAGTGCCTTTCTATTTAAATCCTACTGTATATACTACTACTGTATATACTACTACGCCTACTGTATACACACTGGATTAAATAAATATAATTTTTGTCAAAGATTAGAAATTTTGAATCAACTAAATTCTTAAAACTTTAATCTGATTTAACGCATCAGTCTGACATTTTTATCTATGCAAATGAATGTTTCATTCTCCTTATGCTACAAATAGAAATTCACTCTTCATGAAATTAGAAAATAAAATTATATTCTACCAGCAGGAAAACCTTTATTTAAAGTAATCTTTTAGGTAGAAAAAGTGTTTATTTTATGATTTTTTAAAATTTTGTTACGTGCTTCCCATTTGACGCTACACGGAAAGAAAGAAACGCTCCATGGAGGACTTGCTAAGGGAAATTGGCTAGTATCCACGCTACACATGGAGATAACCACGAAATTGCACATGCATTCAGCCCGTTGATTGGATTCCAGCCCGAGAGCGAACTACCAGTGTTCAACGGCTTTAACTGCTCCGCCGCTAGTGGCTGTGTTATGATGTTCTTATCCTGCTTTGAAAATACTGTAGAAAGTCATCAGAGATTGGTAATATCTTAATATACACTGGTGTGCAAAAATTAAGAACGAGACGGTTTTTACAATATAACTTTGTACAAAAGCTTTCCAAATCAACACATTTAATACCGTAAGATCCCCAATACGTAAGGACATGAGTAATGTAAGCAACACTTACTAAAAGAGAAATCAGAGGGATAAAAAGAAGCTTTATTGAAAAAGTAGCATGGAGCGCAATGCGACTGAAGGCCGAAACATCCCTGTGATGGGTGTCCAGCAAGAAACATCCGGTCTTTAATAGGGGATATGATCTCCCCTGACTGCTAGGCAGGTTTCACATCATTTGTGCATGCTGGATATGTGGTTGTTAATGAGCTGTTGAGACACTGCTGCTCGTTCCTCTTGTAGCACCAATCGCAGTTTCGGAATCGTTACTGGCGATAAGTTACGTGCTGCCACGGGTCTCCCTAGTAAGTTCCGTACATGCTTGACGGGATTTAGATCCAGAGACCTTGCCGACCAATCCATGTGTTCAATATCTTCACTCTCCAACAGCTCTTCGACAGTAACTGTGCGATGAGGTGGAGCGTTGTCGTCCATGAAGAGGAACTGAGGACCCATAGCCCTTGTGAAAAGACGCATGTAAGGAAGAAGAACCTCGTTACAATAGCAGTCCCAGGTGACGAACCTCCTTGGGAGATATGAAGGTCGGTCCGGCTACCAAGCATTATGTCTGCTCGAACGAGAACTCCGCGACCTCCAAAACAGTCCCTTTTGATGATGTTGAAGGGGTTATTGCGTGTTCCCCGCTCTGTCCAGATGTGTATGTGTCTAGAATCGCAACTCAGACTAAATCTGCTCTCATCTGTAAAGAGTACTCGTCCCCATTCATTGTCTCTCCAATTCCGGTGTTCCCGGCACCACAGAGAACGCCTTCTCCGATGGGCAGGCGTTAGAGGTACACACCGTACAGGGCGTCGTGCAAACAGACCACCACCGTGCAGTCTTCTGGCCACGGTAAAACGCGATATCGGTCGTCCAGTCGCCTGCGTCGTGTGTATAGCGATTTCTCCTGCTGTCTGCCGCCTGTTTCTTCTGGCCTGTAAGGCAATATACCGGTCATCTGCGGGTGTGGTTCCTCGTGGACGACCACTACTAAACCCCCGGATAGCTGTTCCCGTAGTTTGAAATTGTCTGCACAGTCGTGAAACGATGCTGTGAGCAATTCCAAACTCTACAGCCATACTTGTCACACTGCGGCCTTCCTCCAACTTCCCAATGATTCGACCTCGGGTAAAAGCATCCAGATGTCGTCTAACAGATTGATTATTCGCCATTTCTCGCTGAGGCAGCAACTCGGTGTGATTTTAACTGCTATACGGCGTGCAATCGCTTTGCCAAAAATACTGATCTTACACCGACAACATGCTTTATACTACTCAGACACTCCTCCATTACGTCTAGTGTGTCCCCTAGTGTGAATGACTCTTAAAAGCTGTGCAGACCCGATCCGGAGAAGATCATCGGTCGTTGCCAAAATCTGTTTCTTAACTTCAAGAAGTCTGTTCTTATATACATTTACTAATTTGCATCATGGAGGGAGCCGACGAAAGTATAAGTGATAATAAAGATAAAAAGAATGAGATGGTTGTTTAATAAACATAAGATCCAATACTTTTACCACGGGTTTGGGTAGTAAAAGTTTATGGATGTTGGAAGTTTTTATGATTGTTCTTCATTCCATGCTATGTAAACTGCTCTATGAGAAGAAAATCAAATTATCAAAAAAATGTTTTCTGAAAGCCACGTATTTGTATTTTGTAAATATGTTTATTAATTGAGAGATTTAAAAAACACATACATTTTAGCGGAATCAGCTGCACCTCAAATAAATCGTGTAGCGCAAAATATGTTCTATTTTGAATCAAATTGCTGACATGAAACATAGTTCGCTTCCGTTTAATAATCGCTTGGTTTAAAAAATATAAAACTATAATCTGTTCGCCGATGATTAGCTAATTTCTGAAATTGTTTGTGTTGCTAGATTTATAAAATACATTAGAAAATTGACAAAGTGCTTTTTTTTGGAGTTAAAGTGTAATTTTTCAGTTTTATGTAAGCTAAAATTTAAGTAATGGAAATTTAGAAATCATAATATTATTAGAGTCGAATGAAACCTTTATCAAACAATCATCAAATGTAAACATTACAACATTTAAACATAACATCCAAACTTAAAACTGACAATAAGCATGCTCAACTTCCGTATCCTATCATTTCGGTGACTGTAATTTACCAAAGGAAATCTAGCTCCTGTTCACATACATATATATTAAAATTTATTCCATAAGATATTGCAGTTTCCTCATGTCCTTATACTTAAATGATACGAAAATTATTTCTTACGTAACAGACTTGCAGTACGTAGAACACTTATGCTTACTGAACATTATGTATGAAGAAGAAATGGTACCTTTATGGCTAAGCATGAAGCTTTTCATATCAAAACAGTTATCAAGCTGGCTTGTAGGAGTGAAGCTTTTAATGATAAATATAGAATTTTAAGTTTTCGTTCAGAATGCATAGCAGATCGTGACCAGCAATATTTAAATGCAGTCAACATCTAGCTTCTCTCTCTTTTTCTTTTAATTTTTTTCTTTTCTCTTTTTTGTTCAATTAGAGAATATCAGAACTTAATTCTTCAACACATTTCACAACTTTGAAGCTCCTTTGCTGAAAATGCATGCAATATTAAAATCAACAATGTATTTAACACTTGTCAAATTATAGTTTTGCTTAGTTTCTTAAAGATGGCTACTAAAATTAAGAGAATAAAGATGTTAATTTTGGTAGTTTATCTCGGGTTTAATTCAGCTCTTAAAAGTTGATTGAGTAGTCTTTCCGTTCTTTCCTTTACTCAAATTCGAGATGAATGCTCTTATAACGCCATAAAAGGAGTCATTCTTTATAAAAGCAAATCTCGCGTGTTTAACATAAATGAGAAACTTGAACCTCACAAACTATTATCCCATTAACGTACTTTATTGAAAAGAAAAATATAACCAAGTTCCTTGCGTGCAGTAACCATATACAAGTTGCTATTTTTTACGAACAATGACGCATTTGGCAAATTGGTGCTTGAAAACGTGTCACCACTAAAAATATTGCAAGAAAATTAATTTTTAAACCTTTATTAGATAGTCAAACAATTTGTTACTTTGTTAAAAACATGATCGTAACTTCATGGAATAAATTTAAATTCAGAAACGCAAACAAAATATATCCAACATTTGTCCTTTGGCTTTGTTTCTTTTTAAGCATTAGTAACTTTAAAAATGTGATTATTGCTCTTTTTAGCTATAAAAATTAATTAGAAATATTGGTAGATTTTATTAAAGAAAACTGTAAACGTAACGCTTTTTCAAGACTCTTTGTTTAGTCAGATATTAGTGAGTTTTTAATTGCTTATTACTAAAACATTTGTCATCTTTAAATTACTCTAGCATGTTTTCAGGTGCTTGATGATACATCTGGTATATTAGTTCTTGTCTGGAAGCTGACATACTAAACAATCAATGAAATCGAAACAAGATTTCCGGGTATTTTCCTAAAATAAATAGAAGGCGATGAATGCATTTTAGAAAACAAATATTTAGAAAACAATGAAATACAGTAAAATGCCTCTGTTGCTACATCGGGTTTGTGAACCAGATTGTGCACATCATATGTAGACCTTTTATTCACACATTGTATCTAAGCCTTTGTAAAGGTAGCCCTTTATTTTCGTCTCAAATATCAATTACCCCAGTTATTGCGAATTTCTACTTAATCTGTCAGCTTTTGGCTGCTTAAGTAAGAATGATACCAAAGTGCTAGTTTCGTTTAATTTAAATAAAGAACTTGACTTCAAAGAAAATCTTGGTAATGTCTTTTTAAGTATGATGCTCTTGTAAAGTTTTAATATCAAAAGTATGACCCACTTTTAAGTTTTGAAACCTAAGTTTAGAAGTAGAATAATCTTACGTACCTTTTCACCTGAAAGTTTTCAAAGAATTTTGGAACCTTTTGGAACGTTCCAACTTTAGAAAGTCAAACCAAAAACGTACCTTGTAAAACATTAAACTCTTTTCCTCCTCTACAATCTTTTTTACAAATTAGATACAAAATCGTAACTCATTGCGTTATATTTTAAGAAACCATATATTACAGTGTGCTAAATAAGGACTGATAATGGTTACGGGAAACATTTATTTCCTTTACGAAACAGTGTGTCAAAAACGAAGTATACAAAAGTAAATTAAAATTACTAGATAGCAAACGTAACTTAATAGAGTTGTGGTTACACTTTATATCAATACCATGGCACATGTCCGTTAGATGATTTATGAAGATATATAAAAAGAGACGGATAGTTGCTGCTCTTATAAAACTCTTCAAGATTTACCGAGCCGCCCAAGTTATCTTTAAGCATTTAGCGTATTTAATGTCAAGATTTAACGCCTCCAGTCTGTTGTAAGATTGTAGGCTACTATGCACAGTAATTAGCTTTTAGTTGTCGCTAGCGATTTTTAATACGTATTAGTCATTCTGCAAGAAGCTCAATAACAGAAAACTGATGACTCAATGATGTTTTAACTTGATGTACTTGCTAATATTAAATCAAAACTGAGAGTGAAAGGAAATGTTTCACAAATTGCGTATAAATTATAATATGTTGCAAGTTTTATTGAAATGTAAAAAATAACACACTTTTTAAAACAAATTGCAAGCATACAAAGAAAACTTATTCGTTAAACATCTAGTGAGCAACGTCGAAACCTTCTATAGTGCATAAGCATCGCATGGTATACTTAGTATTATTTGTGCAGATATAAATCTCCAGTTACCTAGTTATCCATAAAATGTAAATTTTTCATGTTTCTTTGACACTCTATCAGGAGTCAGTGCTCTGTGCATACTTTTCGCGAACATTGTTGTAACAGTGTCAAAGTCCTGATCTCGAACAGGGAGCTGAATGCAGCTATGTTCGGTGGAAGTAATAGAATAACTGCATATAAGAAGAGTTTAAAATCCCCTTTTATTAAACCACTATTTATAGCCACTTCCCAACTCGGAAGGGATACAGAAAATAATGACCGCACTTGGGTCTAAACTGAACAATCAAATAATTTAAAATAAAGTAAGTAGAAATTAAATAGTCGCTGCTCTCAGAGCTTTAAACGCGAGGTTGTCCTCTATTCTAAACTATCAATGGTGCGTAGCAAGATTTGGCTAAAACTAACGCACTTAGATTACTTCAATAAGTATTAGAGTAACAGCGCTAAGGCTTAGAACTTAAATACACTCACGTTTGTGAAAATTGCAACACCATGAAGGACTTACGCGAGTGAGCTGAAATTTTCAGGAAATGCAAAGTAGCGCATGATATGCAAATGATTAGAATTGCAAATCCGTAGCGCATGCGTATGCTGAGCAGCGCCCTTTGAACGGCTGATGGATCCGAATAAATAGACGGCTGTAGCGAGGCGTGTATGGTTATCGGTGGTAAACGTTAACTCAATCTGTACTTATGCCTCGTCGACGAAAGAGAGCGAGATTTGAACAACTTACAGAGTTTGAACGAGGGAGAATCATCGGCCTTCGTGAAGCTGGATTGTCGTATCGTGCAGTAGCCTCTCGTGTGCAGCGTAACAGCAGCACAGTGATGCGCGTTTGGAAGCAGTGGACGGACGAGTGTCGGACAACTCGGAAATCCGGGAGTGGACCCCGAAATGTGACGTCAGCTCGCGATGATAGACACCTGGTCCGCATGGCGCGGACGGACCGTACAGCTTCCTCTAGACAATTGGCAGCACTGTGGTCAATAGCTACAGGTGTTTCATTGTGTGCTTCATCAATTCGTAGACGTCTGCTGCAGTGTGGACTGCGCGCACGGACTCCTTTATACAGGATCCCCCTAACGCACGACCATCGCCGCCTGCGGCTACAATGGGCCAATCAGCATAGAGACTGGCGTGCTGATTGGCAGCATGTCGTGTTTTCTGACGAATCCCGCTTTAATTTGTGGTACCATGATGGCCGCATTCGTGTCAGACGCTATGCCGGTGAACGCCACCTTCCGGAGTGCATTATCGAACGCCACAGTGGACGAACACCCGGAGTTATGGTCTGGGGCGCCATAGCATATCATAGACGATCTCAATTGCTACGAATTGTGGGCAATCTGAACAGCAACCGGTATATCCGTGAAGTTCTACAGCCCGAAGCTGTTCCCTTCCTTCAAAGCTTGCCAGGCGCTGTATTTCAACAGGACAATGCCCGCCCTCATACTGCTCGGATTGTTAAATCCTTCTTTGCAGCGCAGCAGGTACAGCTTCTTCCTTGGCCTGCGTGTTCCCCGGATATGTCGCCAATTGAACATGTGTGGGATGTCATTGGTCGGCGTCTTGCTCGTGATCCTCGTCCTGTTGCGTCTGCAGACGAACTTTGGGTACGCGTACAAACGATATGGAATGCTCTTCCTCAGTCAGACATTCAAACTTTGTTTGACTCCATGCCACGTCGTGTAGCAGCACTTATTGCGGCGCGTGGTGGCCACACAAAATACTGATTCTGATCTCTTGTTCTTGTTTGTTTGCTTTGAACATTTAATCATTTATTTGTACCACTACCACTCAACTGTGTATTAAATTGCATTCAATTATGACGATTCCTTCTTGGTGTTGCAATTTTCACAAACGTGAGTGTACTAGCTAGTCAGGTGAACGTCGAACAGAGCCGAAGCGATCTGAGACTAAAAGTTCCTCGCTAACCTTTAAATACAAAACTTGGTTCCACTTCAAATTAGCATAATGCTGAAACGCGGGCTCAGTCTAACGGGAAGTTGAAATAAGAGTTCACAGGAAAGAGAAATTAACATAAAACTTTGTTAGTTTAAACTAAAACCTTACAACTAAATTATTTTTAGGGTACTGTTCCGAGAAATATTTTTGTGTATGATTAAGTTCAGAAGGCTTAATTGTCATTCCGCATTCACTTCCTTCTTTCCTAGTCCACCAACTGAGTTTTGTTAATAAACCCTAACAACGCTTTTTGTAAAATAAATTTATATCTTTTATTCCAGGACTGTGTGCTTTGGTCCAAGAATTCGTAACATTTATGTGCCTTCTCTTAAAATGCATATTAGTTATGCTAGTTACACTGGTGTGCAAAACGTAAGCAACAATGTAATTTTTAGTCAGATAGCCATGAAATTGCAGCAAAGGGGTTCTTGCGATCAGTACAATGAACACACATTTCAGTAGAAAGGTCATGCGTATGCAAATATCAGGAACAAAACGTCACAGGCGACGTAAGCATACGCAAAACGCGTGAGGTCGATGCGCTCAACTCAAGACTAAAATAAAAGGAAGGACGGAGTCACAATTAAAAACATTCGCTGCAAGTGCAAGTGAGTTCTTTCGTGAAATAAGGCTAGAAGAAATCCCTGGATGAACCTCATACACCGAAGTCACCTCACACGTCGAAGTCCGATACAACTGATTTGTAGTTGGTATCTATAGAGCGATAATCCGAAGACGGTATCCCGATTCATTTTTCCTTTTACATTATGCAGTCTATCCCAAATAAAAGTATCATGTCAGCCTACCAAATATGATAATTCTCCACAAATTTATAATTTATCGTAGGAGCTGAACATACATTATTTTAATATTTTAAACGCTTTTTACAATATTTGTTAGTTCTCCAAGTACTTCGTTATTTTTTTAAATTAGAAGTTCACTACTTACCTTTTTACCTGTATGTGTGTGTAAATACATAGGCATATCTAATAACAATTAATGAACAAATCTTACTGCCACATAAAATGCGTAAGACAATTTGAAGTTCGCAAAGTTATGTATAAAATTACCTTATTTGAAGTAATCTGCAAAAATTGAAATCTAATATACGATTTCATACCAAGTATCGATGGAAATAAATTTCAAATCTACAAATGTCCGGAAACAAACATGAACCGCTGTATTCATTTTCAGTTCTGAATTCGGTACAGCCTACGAATTGTAGCAATGTTTGTTGTTGCTCCTCATGGCAAAGCATCCTAGACCTGCCAGCGTAACAAGTTGAAGCAATACATATTTTATTTGTATTTTTATTTATTTTTGGAAGTTAGAGTTCAACTGTAATAATTAGTACAAAGAGGTTAAAATTCAGATAGTCAGAAACATTCTGCGTAGCTCAATAGTCAAACATTAAGCAGTACAGGTCTTTAATACAGAAGTAACAATTCAAATATTTTATTAGGAAACAGTACAGAAAAGGATACTTGAGATTTACAAACTTGACATTATAAAAGTATAATAATAACTGCTTTCATAACTGAAAATTTAGAAATTTAATTCGCTTATTTTTTGTACTTGTCTGCTGTAGAAATCCTTAATATCAAAATATTAAATAAAGGTTTTCAAAATTAGAAAGCTTTAGAAACGAAATTATGAGATATGATCTACTGAACTTAAAAATAAAAAATTCGCACATGGGACACGTACCTGTAAGTTTAATAAACACACTCAATTATCGTTACCGCCAGAGGTTTCTTAAAAAACAACCACTAGATTTCATTTTATAAGCCACCAAAAATATGGCAATTTCTATTGATTTTCATTCAAATATGCGCCATCTAGTGGAGGATGACAGAATGGCAGATGCGTTTGAAAACTAGACAAAGAGATCGCCGCTAAAAGAGAAAAATGCTTAAAAAAAGGCTCGGAAAAAGAGCGGGAAACACTAACACAATGGACAGATGTCCCGCTCACAAAAGAGTCTAGCACTATGAATAAGGAATTGCATTTCTACTTTTCTGGATAAAGCTTCTTCATATTCTAAATAGGATACGCAACTGAAAGGAATATAAAGACTTAATTTATTATTAATACCATCTTCTCCGAAGTTGTAAAAAGAATGGTGGAAAGGACGTTTCTGTTATCGCTAAAATAAATGTCAGCTGATAATTGGCATACGCGAAGAAAAAACGCTTGCCAGTGCGGTGTTATCCAATTTAATGAACAAGATCCAATAAATGTGCTTTTCATTGTATATCTGCTTTTCTTATTAAACTTGTTTTCTTCATGGGGGAAGCGTAAAAATATATTTTATGCCTAGTAAGGCCACCTGGTGTTTCAATCTAAGGTGAGTTTTATGGCTTCGAATTCGGCTTTCGTTGAGTGTATCGGAGTATTTCTATCGCATCAATACTATTCAGATATATATATATATATATTGAAGACTGCATTTATTGATGTTTCCTCCACAGTGCAGAAGTAAAGATTATTTTTTATGTAAACCAATGTTATCTAAATTTACTATAGATTATACCGGCGGTACTGGAGGTTAAAGTATGCTTACTAAAGTCGAAGTTTAAGACTTGAAATTAAAGTGACAGAGTAAAAAAATTCGTTTTAAGCTGAACTCTCCCATTCCATACCCTATATATATATATATATATATATATTATTAACAAGTAAGAATGCCAAAAGCCATAGTACATCCTAAACCCTCTAAAATCCTATTCGAAAAAGCACGTTAGTGCCAAAATTACACATTAAATACAATTAAAACTTAGAATCCTAAGCAAAGATTAACATGTAAATAAAACTCAAATAATGCTTAGAAAATTGTAATTTATGGGCAAGATTGGGAAAAGCTGAAGTTGTAATAAAAACAATGTATACAATAGAAAATGGTAATAT